>OW028582.1:20446565-20664503 GCA_932294295.1 Alitta virens
TTGTACAGAACTTTAGTTGACAGGACTGCATTAAATACGGATTGCAAGTTTTTATGGAGTGGGATTTTATGAAGCAAGTTTTCAATCTTTAAAGAGCCAGCTAATTAAAAGACTTCTCAAGCTGATTTCAGCTTTTTCAGTAAAAAGGGTCTTTGCTGTATTAGAAAGACTATTAAACCATCAGTCAGTCAGTCAGTCAGTCAGTCAGTCAACAAAAAATTGTCTTGATAGTTATGTTAAATCTGAACTGTTATATTCGTTAGAAATTAAAAGGACTTTTGCACGATTGGCATATAGATATGTGGCATATATAAAGAAATTATATATATTTTAGTTTAAATGTATATTTCATGTTATGGATACGATAACAGGAAGATGTGGAACGATTCAACAAAAGTTATATTGCATAATGTGACTTTTTGTGTTTTTCATATATTTTTAGCTTTTTGCTTCACTCTTCTTACATGAAGTTTCATCTTTGTTATGGTTTGTATGTGATTAACTTGAGGATGTTTTAGTTCCTTTTGAAATAACATTACTCTTATCTTAAAAGTATTTGTTATCAAATAGATCTAAACATAACCACGATGGGTACTGCTGTATTAAATAAAACAAACCTCCACCATCCACACCATCCAAAACCCCATATTTTAAAGCCCAAGGCTGATAAAGTGTGACAAATATGTGTGGTAGCTTTGGCTTTTGCTCCACTGGAGACCTGTGCCACTTGGGTGAACCAGTGGACAGGGATTTATATGATTAAACAGCTTAGGGAGTCTGTCAAGTGTAAGGCTGTTAGTCCAGCTGTAGAAAAATCACCCCCAAAGTGTTTGTGGGGCTGTTCAGAGAGTTTAGGAGTTGAACAGAACAAATGTGCCAATGAACTGAAGCAGTAAGTAAAATACAGAGGCAAATAAACAAGTTGAACAGAACAAATGTGCCAATGAAGCAGTAAGTTAAATACAGAGGCAAATAAACAAGTTGAACAGAACAAATGTGCCAATGAAGCAGTAAGTAAAATACAGAGGCAAATAAACAAGTTGAACAGAACAAATGTGCCAATGAAGCAGTAAGTTAAATACAGAGGCAAATAAACAAGTTGAACAGAACAAATGTGCCAATGAAGCAGTAAGTTAAATACAGAGGCAAATAAACAAGTTGAACAGAACAAATGTGCCAATGAAGCAGTAAGTTAAATACAGAGGCAAATAAACAAGTTGAACAGAACAAATGTGCCAATGAAGCAGTAAGTTAAATACAGAGGCAAATAAACAAGTTGAACAGAACAAATGTGCCAATGAAGCAGTAAGTTAAATACAGAGGCAAAATAAACAAGTTGAACAGAACAAATGTGCCAATGAAGCAGTAAGTTAAATACAGAGGCAAATAAACAAGCATTGTACAGTTGAACAGTCAATAAACACCAACCTAAAGAACACTAAGATCGCTTAATTTAGACCAATTACATATCTGATCAAACATTATAAAATGCAGTTCATTCAACCCATAACATTTGTAATTAAGCAATTTCATCTGATGGCGACACCAACAAACCTATCAATTTGGTGACATAAAGATAATTTTTTATGAAAAAATAACCAATTATATGTACATAAACAAAAGTTACTGAGCATTAGGATTGTATTAATACTGTGACTGTATTGCCTGGTAGCTACAGTTAGTTTATAAACGGTTGACTCTAGATGGCTGTCGTGACCTATATCTAACTGTGATCTAAAAATGGTAAATCCACTTCTATAGCTAATAGTCGGCTTACATTTATCACCAGAAAAGTGTAAACATTATTGGCAAATGTAAGAAATTAATGTAATATATCATAAATATGTACTTTTAGATCTGGTTTTGAGTAGCCAGCAATGACAGCTTTGGCTAGGCTCAATTTGACGGGCCGTTTTTAATGAAACTAACTGTAGCTTACCTGACCAGCTCTCCTGAAGCAGATGATGATATGGTATGACCTGACTATGGATTTAATGTCTTACATGAAAAACCTCCAAATCGGATTAAGCTAATGCTGCTCAGGCTGATAATTAAACTCTAAACCTTCAAAGGAGCTAGTTAATGTCTAAGGGCTAGGCCATCCAGCAGATTCTATAGCTACAGAATGACTTCAATGTCATCTGTTTTCCTTTGTTTTAAGAAGCAGCAGCAGCAGCAGCAGTACAAAGTGCGATGACAGAACAATAAGGTATTTCCAACCATTTCATGTTTTTCAGGTGTCATCCAACTTGTCCGGCTACCTGTGAGAATTCCCCAGTTGTGAAGCTTCATTGATGAAACAGCGAACTCTTCTTGTTTCTCTGAACGTATCCTACATAGACACGCAAAAAACATATTGCCTCCAAAATTGGTAAATTGTCCTCGTCACTGTCGTCAGCCTGCTGTACAGACAGTTTTGTCAGACAAGCCCTGGGATTTTTCCCAAGTGCGAAGAGCTGTTGTATATTCTTTGGATCAATAAATAAAAAGGTTGCACAATGTATTTTTTTATTTTGCAAATATGCAATTTGAACCCCATAATATATATTTAGCATATAATTTTCTGTCAATGTTTGAATAAATAAATACTAAAGTTATAAAATGTACTTTTCCTTGGGATAATTATGCAATTTCAACTTTTAATGTTTGTAAAAAATGCTGCAATTAACCAATTATCACAATCTTCTGATGGGTACTGTAAATGAAACTCTGTCTTGGTTGCGCCTGAAACTAATGGCAAACGGGTCATCACTTGAATGTCATCAGTGAGTAGAGTTGACAACCTCTATCCCCTGTGGCTGTTTGCAGCTGTTCTAGTCAGGCATGTGCCTAACGAGATATGATCTGGTTCAATAAATGACTAATTGCAAGTTATAGTTATACACCGTTACGAGGGATATAACATTCCAATGTGGACAGTTGGAATGTTATATCCTGAGTATAAGTTGTATAACTGACTTATACCCAATGTGCATTCAATGGTGTTTTCGCAATTTATAATGCCATATTTTAGCTGTAATTGTGGGACTATTTTCATGGATGATTTGATTTTGCAAAGATTGTGATATATATATATATATATATATTTGGTGCGAAGCTGAGTCAGCTCATATGACCAACTTTCAGGTAAATGTAATGATGAGATAACCCAGATAGCATTTCAAATCGGCCCAGCATCGTTTCCATATCGGAACAAGGCCACCGTTTCTACAACATCGTATTAACATCGCCGACATTTCATTGCTATACATTAGCTTATAGCTTATTCTGTTCATATGGCCAACAATCAGAGGCAGACGAAATGATGAGACTAGTTATTATACACTAAGCCAGGTAGCATTCCAAATCGTTTCAATTTCGGCACGATGTCGGCTATGTCAAAACGATGTTGTAACGACGGCGGCCGATAATGAAACGACGCTGGTCCGATTTGGAATGCTATCTGGAAATAAAATGAATAACTTCGACTAGTTTTTTTTAGACTAAATTGATAGTTAAATATTGGCTATGGTGATCAGACATTCCAGACACAGTGCAAAATTTCTAAGTGTCTAAGTTTTTCTACACCAGTATATGTAGTTACTGGTGCCTTTGGACGCTAATTTATCATTTTAGTTCACAATATGTATGTATTTTTTAAATATTTATGATACATTATATATATATTACTGCTCCATTCTTGATCATCAGAACGTTTATGTCAAATCTAGCTTGCATGCTGCACGAAATCATGATCAAATCATGGAAGAAATATCTTTGATCTTGATTTGCTATCATATCTGATTTCCTGTTCCCATGATAGTAATCAATCAACTGAACGGTGAAATATGACCAATTTTACCTCATCAAATGTGATATTTCCTTATCAATCCATATCATGCACTCTCAGTAAGTACATCCTTGAGTAGCCTCTCATTGTCTTTGGGTATAATATTATTAAGGATATTGTGTTTAAGCAGTGGCGGTGGGTGGATTATGGCCCTGTATTTCTGAAACTGAAGGGCTACTTAGGAAAGGCAGGGACCGTGGCAATAAAATGATGGATGAAACGGCCATCCGCCTTATTCTTGACAAGGAATTGAACTCGGGACCCAGTGGTTGGGTCACTGAGCTAGAAAATCGGACTAATATTAGAAGAGCAGAAGCCTTTTAAAGTATATGAATACCTATGCCATAGCGTAGCTCCCAACGCTGCTGCTGCGTTGACCATATATTGTTAAAACTCAGACGGTTCGTTTGCTTAAATATATTCTATACTTGATAAAGGCCTAGGCCCAGGTATAAAAAATGGATAGCATTCTTTTTATACATTGTAATCATCCAATACAGCACATAGAACCCAAGCCGATGAAGATAAAATTCATGCAAATTTTAGTTTCTGAAATTTTACCCTCTTGCGACAGCTTATCTGCTTATCATGAGCCAGTTGAGCATAGCCCGAACAGACTGCAAGCAAGTCTCATGGGGCTAGCTGAGCACTGTTCCACCCTCGATCATCCATAATTATGATTCGTGCAAGTGTTGATTGCTAATTTTGCTCGTTTGAAAATAATCCAAGTTCCAGCTTATCAAATTCAGTTTAATCTGTTATTCTGAAGATCTATGTCTTATTTTACTTCTTACTGGCTGAATCGCATTTTAATTGCTATTTAATCATCTCTAAGTCAGCTTTGTGTAGCTTCGGCAGCAAATATTCCTTTTAAGAAAATTACAAAAAAGAAACCTTATCAAAACCACTCAGAGGAGTTGTGAGTGCCTGGAAAATCTGACATGGAAAATTGAAGAAGACAGGTAATGAAATGGTCTGAGACAGAAATAGAAGTTGAAAAGCCAATCCAGTCAATTGCATGGAAATTCAAATTGAATTCCATGACTGTATTAAAAAGTACTAGGCGTCTTATTTTTATTTTTATTTTTTTTGGTTGGTATTTTCAAGAATATATTTTTGAAAGGGATGCTTTAGCAATTTGAAACTGTTCTAGACTAATACTGAAATAACTAGGAGAAAATGATTCATTCATGCAAGTTCAAATTATAGATTTATGATATGATCAGAAACAATACCATTACATATTTTTGACAGTTCAGTATATTTTTTTTATATCATTTCTTTTCTTTTTTTTTGGCTTTTTTATTTTACATGGGTAAAACACTTTGGCATAAAACACGTTTTTCAAGCGGCCCATTAAAAACCAGGATTAAAATAAACAATAATCATGATAAAGTACAAAAAAGTGTATGAAGGTATGTACTTTTTATTGACATTTTTGTGTTTTGATCTCGCAGGGCACTATTGATTTAACATGAATTCCCTTTAAATGTAGATACCAAAGTTTGTAAATTACCTCTATTTTAATTATATCATGGCATCTTCTGATTCTGTCGCTTTTTTCCTGTTTTTAATCTAAATCCTGACAGATTTGTGGAACAAGGTCACGAAGCCAAGGACTCCTGAGGAAAATTAATGCACAAGAAATGACATTCGACCTTGGCCTTGAGTTGTTTTTGCTTCTACCAAAAAACTGAGAAATAAGATGCATATGGAGACCACATCATGCATAATGCAATCAACCTGGGGTTAAGTTTCCAAGCCTGTGAGCTCTGCTGTAAACTGACTTCAATTTGATAATTGCACACATTTTGACAGTCCTGTTATTGTGAAGACTTCACTCGATTTTAAGATTTTTAGAATGGTCACCTTACGCTTGGTGGCCTGTAGCTCAAGAAATCTGATGTTCGCTTAGCTCTTATTTACTATCTGATATTTTGTGAACGCCAATGGCGGCTCACTATAGTGGTGGTGGTGGTGGATTAGGGCTTTATGTCCTGTATTTCTGCGCCTGATGGGCTAATTAGGACAGGCAGGGACCATGACAATGAGACGAAGTATGAAACAGCCATCCAACATTGGCTCGACCGGGAATTGAACCCGGGACCCAGTGGTTGGAAGCCCAGTGCGCTACCACTGAGCTAGGCCTCCATTCGGCCGCTCACTATAAACTTCACAAAATTAATAACAGCTGTGTGGTCAGTCAGAGTTTCTCGGGCTAGGTGGCCTGGTGGTTAAGGCTTCTGCCAGTCAACTTACCCAGCATGCCAGCTTCTCTGAACAGTAACTTGTGCTTGGTGTCTATGCTTGGGCAATTAAAAGACCCCATCCATAGGGTGCATCTGTAACATGGCGTGGACACCCAATCCTTTGTTACGTCTGAGCCCTGGCAACTGGTCATATTTAAGCTAACTAAGCTTCAGAAAAAAGCGCTCCGATGTTTTGATTAAAATCTCTTTTATATTTTTATTTCAAATGTTTGGAGATAATACAACTTAGCAAATTATTCACAATTATGCCATTACAAGGCTAGTGGTATCATCAGATTTTAATGAAAAACCCTCAAAGAATCAATTATTTTGCATGTGGTGAAAAACTGCCGAAATATCGTGTAATGTATTTTACTTGGCTAATGTGTGTGTAAAAAGGTCAACAAAATCTATGCCCACATTTTAGGCAAATATTTAGAAAAGGATTTCTACATTTGCACTAGCTTAGGGCAAAGAGATATAATATAGTAATCATATCTGGGCATTGGAGAGCAATCGGTGGGCTAGGGCCCCTGAGGGGTTGGAGATATGATGAAAATCGATAATGGGGTAATTGCCCTATCCTTGCAGAAGATAAGCAATGGTCTGCACGGGGCTCAAGGGCTTGTAGGAAATATTTCAGGACTTTGTGGTCTGCCCTTCAGCCTTGAAGCAGCCATGCTGGTCAAATTATCCCCTAAGGCGTTTTTAAGCAGAGTCAGTCCATGATTTAGAAGAGGTATGAACTTCGACTGGCATGCCCTCTAGTGTATTTGACAAATTGTACAAGAATTGAGTCGTCAAAATCCAGGAATAGATAGAAGAAAGATGGGAGTTACAATATATATATGATTTTGTGAAGAGCCGATGCTTCAAGCATCCGCACTGAAACAGTGAAACTAGAAAACTTCACAAGAATATTTTACTTTCTAGGATGATGTTACTTTAAGACTTTGTAATTACTAAGATTAGCGGTTACTTTAAACCAAGGTAAACGTAAAATGTCATTGTACATATTTTAATCACCGCCCAATTACTTTCACCGATTTACAATTACACCCTTGGCAAGGCCTGTTCAAGCATGAGCCTTTTTCAGCTCCCTGGGGGGAGTATACAGCCCATTACGCAGTGTTAACTGCAGGGGGCTAAGCGCTTACAATTGTCATCACTGCCTATAGCCAAGTACCCATTTACACCTCGGTGGTGTCACACTGCGGAGCAAATAGTTTCGGAGGACCTGCTCAGTTCCTCCATGCTAGGGTGGGGGCTCTAACCTACAGGCTACATCCTTTTGGTTAAAGGCGAGCACCTTCACCACTAGACCACACCATATCAGTTCCATTTTAATAAGAAGGCTAAATATTCTATTGTGAGTGATGAGAGGACAAATCTTTCTCAATTTTAAATTTTTTTATTTTTATTTTTTTCAGAATATCTGAATTTTCTGATTTATGCTTTTTTTTTTAATAAAGCGGAAGCTCTAATTTGTTTGCCATTTGCCCCACATTAGAAAACAAGAAACATAAACACTAAGTCAAAGGGCAGGAGACTTCAAGAGAAAGGTTCTCAGAGCTAGTCTAGTTCTGGTTGAATTGGACAGGTGGCACTGCATGGCAAATCATGTATCTCACACGACCTCTACAGGAAGTTCTGACACTCCAAACCACACTGCTTTATCTTAACAAACAATTGAAGATAAAAAACAAAAAGGCCATCGAAAGAACCTTTACAATGTAAAATTTATAATAAAAAAAACACAATACAAAAGAACCCTAATTCAAATGTCCATTACTCTCAAGCTACAGGTTTATTTCCAACAATAAGCATACAGTAGCATGCAAGTCTATCATATTTTTCAGATTTGCCAAATATATTCCTCAAACTTATGAAGTACTTATGATCACACTATACTCTAAATACTAAATCAATCCGTTTCAGGCAACCAGGATAGCTTGCCAAAAAACGGATTGCCAAAACATTTGGTTGAAAAGTGCTACCAATGAACTGATACTGGGTCTCCTTAATTGGGTGACACTGCAAACATTCTCTATAGACTGGATATGCAGGTTGAAGTGTGTCACCCACGGAATATGAAGAAATATGAAGAAAATATGGGTTCACTGGGCAGAAAGAGTTTTCGCTACTGAACAGAATGCAATCATCAGTTGGAAGGTCTACAAAGTCCAGACACATTGGATTGGCAGTTACTCGCAAGCCTGCATTTTCCTTTCAGAAATTCGAACTTTAAAGTTTTGAGGCTTCAGCGTCAGACCATTCTTTGGCTCTAGGGTGTAGGTTAGTCCTGGTACTTTTTCCACTTTGAGATTCTGAATCATGATGACAAAGAAAAGGAATATTTCCATGCGACCAAGCTGTTCACCGGGACAGCGACGTCTGCCAGAACCGAATGGCAGGAAACTCTCAGCTGCTTCCCGTCGTAGAGCTTTGCCAGATTCATCAAGAAACCTTGTTGGATCGAATACTTCTGGATTTGGAAATGCCTTCGGATCTCTTGTGATTGACCACAAGTTGATGAATATTAGAGTCTTGTCAGGGATATGGAAACCATCTAAGACGGTATCCTTCGTCGTGCTGTGTGGAAGGGCTAATGGAAAGATACAGCTATGCCTCATGATTTCAAGAATCACCGCTTCAGTGTAGACAAGGTCTTTGTGGTCCTTGATGGAAGGAACACGGCTTCCAATGACATCATCAATTTCTGCTGCAACTTTTTCTTGAACATCTGGATGAGTAGCCATAAAGAGGACACTCCATTGCAAAGTCGTTGAGATGGTATCAAAACCTGCCCCAATAAGTTCTTGAACCGTCAGTAGGATGTGCTCATCTGTCAAACCAACTCTGTTCTTGATGTCCTCATCTAGTTCATCAACACACCGCAAGAGAGCATCGGTGACGTCACGGATTCGAGAAGGATCAAAGGTGTCAATGTGTTCTTGACGTTTCTTCAGGCAAAACTGGTCCATGGTTTTCAGAATAGCTAAGAAACTGTTGAAAGATCTTTTTGTGAAGTGTCTCATCCAAGGCATGATGTCCACTGGATTTCCTGTATTAACAGTCAAAATAAGAGAAAAAATTAGAAGAATACCTGCCCAGTCTGACAATTATGAATATTTAATTGTAATGATCTCAACTCGAAGAGGGAAAATAATTTATCTTGCACAATTTTGTGAACTTATAGAAAATGTATCATTTGTGTACCACCATACCTGCTCCTGCATAAGCCATAAATTCTGCATTCATCTTTACCAACAATTTGAAGTCAGCATCATCTCGTTTGTATCGTTTGCCGAAGCAAAGAGCGCAGATGATATTGCCCACCGAAAGGTAAATTTCATCATGAGGATCTAATGGACTTCCAGTGGCCAGAATATTAGACACCAAAGTCTTTGCTTCTTCTTGGATTGCCCGCTCCATCGGATTATCTCGATCATTGACAAACATCGCGAGGACATTTTGGGCAATTTTTCGATGAAGCTTCCATCGAGTTCCGTAATCACCAAACCCCATGCTTTTGCCATTGGCCAGAAATTTGAATGTATAAAAATCAGGACGGCCTGCAAATTCCTCCGATTGCTTGACGCAAGCTTGTCGAATGATGTCCATCCTATTCAACACGACTGTCGGTCTTGAGCCGAGTTGAATTTTAAAAATATCACCATATCGCTTCCTCATGTTTGTTAGAGCCTTGTGGGGAGTTCTTCCCAAGCTTATGAGGTTCCCAATAACAGGCCAAGCATAAGGACCAGGTGGGAGAGGGTACTGAGAGGTATTTGCGATGTCACTTTTCTTTTTGCTGTTGTAGATGATGAAAAGCAGAAACATGAATAATGGAAGGAGCCATCCCAAATATGTTAAGGTCGTTTCAAGGTCATAGTGGACCACCACAGAAGACCAGAACATCATCTTCAAAGTTGTTTCTGTAAGAAAAATATTAGAAGGATATACTACAGTGCAACCCTGCTGCAAAGACCACCCTTGGTGCTAATTTTACTGGTCTTAATAACAGGTGATACAGCTTAATGAAGAAGTAAAATTCAGTGGTGAAAAATACAAAATTATATAGTCCTTAGTGGTGAGGTGGTCAATCTGGCAACAGATTGAAGACTTCAAGGAATAATTAAAACGAGTCTTAGTTGTTCAATCTTAGGTTGCATTAAGATATGCAATTGCAAGCATGCTATCCTAAGGTTATTTTTTTTAGCACACCCTTTAAAAGGGCAACATTTTTGTGTCAAAACTATTTTACAATTAATATGTCTACTTAATATACTATTTGAGAGTTTACTCAATATGACAATGAACATTTTGCTAATTAAACTGCTTATGTTTGTCTTTGCAAAGTTATAATGTATCATTGTACCATGCGAATAAACAGTTTAGGAGGATACCAGAAAAAGTAATGTAAAACTAATTGCTTGTTTATTTGTTACTATTGATTAATTAATTGATAAAAGTATTTGCAAAACTTTATCTGCACATTTTTTTTCTTATATCCTTTGGTATAAATCAACCATGTACAGCTTGTCATTAGCTTAGATTGTGTACCACCAGGCATCAGCATTAATTTTTTTTATTATTACTCAGTTGTTTTATAATGATGCTTGAAAATAACCTATTTCAATATATATATAATTTTTATTGACGGAAGATGTCAGAAAAGACATATATGTCACAAGTACAAAAGATAAAAAGAAATAAAAGCAATCAGAAAATAATTTAAAAAATAATAATAAAAAAAGGGAATACAACAAAGACTATAGTTACAGATGGTTCCATGAACCAAATATTTCAGATGCACAAAAACTTTACCAAACCACTGCATGCTGCTGGTAAGAACACATAAAAGGACAGTAGTAGAATTGTAATTTTCAATTAAGTCATAGCTTTTCATTGCGTTACCCTGATAACCCTGAAAACAGTTCTACTGCATTAAACATGTTAAAGGGTTATGCACTAGAATTCCTTAATGTTTAAAAATGAATGGGGGTGTCAAATTTGTCTATTTAATTGTATTCTAGATAGGTTATCAACAGGCTATAGTGTGTCTATATCCATTTATCCACTTTAAAAAAAGCTAGCATTACCTGATAGTGTTAATTGATCCTGCGTGATACTGCTCCAGAAATGAATCCAATCTGTTCTTTAAATGCTTTTTGTTAAGTCACATTGTATACACAGGAGTTTCCCCTTTACCAAGTGCAATTTGAGTATTGCCCAATGAACAGGTCGTCACGATTGACTGGGTTACTAAAGAATTAAGGGAGTTAATGTTTGAATAATGGTACAATTAAGGGCGGCAGGAGCCAAGTGGTCATTTAGGGAACTAAACTTTTGGATGTTCATAAACATGAGTGGAATTGTTATTTTATTTATGTAATTACAAAAATCTAGGTTAGATCTAGAGGATTTTCAAATAGCAATAAATTTATTGTTGGGAGGTTTAGCAAACTAAATGTTTTTAATTAAAGTCGCTGAAAAAATTGCTCTGTGGCCTGCCAATTTGATTTTACAATTTAATTCTATATATAAAGAAAAACTGTTTTGGTTTTCATCATCATCACAAACAAATAGTTGGGATTAAGCATCTATACCCAAGATTCACTGTTACTTTAAAGATGACCTGGAATAAGAATATGCCCCCAGTAATTACATTGTATTGGGTTTATCATACCAGTCAAGTAAGGCTTCATGGATTAGTGGATGAGTGGATTAGGACTTCAGTCCTATATATCTGCACCTGATGGGCTAATTAGGACAGCTAGGGACCATGGCAATGAGATGATAGATGAATCAGCCATCCAACTTGTTTGATATATCAAACATGACTCCAAGAATACTTATTACAGTATGCATGTGTATTCGGGCAATCTTCTGAAATTTTTCGTACACAATATTGGTACGTCTCAATGACATTACATATCTAAAATAGGAGTATCTGGGTATGCCATTGTTAGCAGCATGAAAATTAACTGTATAAAAACTACAGCTGCCTAGGTGCATTAACACTGTATGCCATGTAATAAAACTATCAATGTTACTGGCCTTTACTTAACAACACATTAATTATCTTGGGAGACCTAGTCCTCCAATGCATAAAATGTGTTTTCTTATAACTGATCCATTTCACATTGTATGACTTTATGTCTCAACCTTTGTAAGTTCAATTTTGGCAAATTTGCTTGTATTATTGTGCCAACTAGTGTAATTCGGGTACCTTATTCTTTAATTTCTTTTCGATAATTTCATAGGTCAATGGACAGCCCTCTGGACTGGTCTAGTAGGGAAACCGGACCGCTTGCCTCTGATTTGGCGATAATGGACCGCCACCACCCGGTCCAGTCCGGATCATAACCCAGGATGTAAATCAACCATGGCACTCATCCTTGTTGGCGTTAAAGAAGCTCTGATACAAAGAGTCGTCAAGGAAAATACTAGTATACCTTGAAAAATATTTACCAACATTTTTTGAAACACCAGGCAAGAATAATTTATGCTTCAAATCCATTTTGCTTAGCCAGAAGAGAATTCCAAAGAAAACAAATTCCACAACATGGCATACTGGATCAAAGCACAAGAAACAAGTCTTCCCATTGGCAAGATATTGTGCTTTGGTCTGGTCAAAGCGTCTTGTAGCTGCTTAGCTACAAGTCCCTTGTCCACAGAACATCGCATCAATTGCAATGTATGTCGGTTCTGGCTAGTAGCTGCTGTACACCTCTTAGGCCCATGGGAAGAAAAATTAGATGAATCCACATACCAGTGGAAGAGTGCAGACGGAAAATAGGGGTTTTTTCACTCTTTCAGGTGGCCACAGCGAATTATCATTTATGTAATATCGTGCAAATAAAACAAATCTGATTCTGCTTGGCTGTTTCCAGTGGAAGTGGGACGCAGTAGCTTTTCAGCAACATCTGTAACTGGCAGAGAGACACTCAGTCACCCTCCAGCTAACCAAGGCAGCGAAATTGGACCTAAAGCTTGATTAGGCACAAAAGAGATGATCCGAGCTGGCAACTGGGTGCAGAGTAGGTGTGTCCTCTACTGATCCACCAACTGAACTCAAGACAAGTTTATTCGCCTTCATACATAATCATAAAATGAAGCAATAAAGGCCAGAAGCACTTTAAGACACATTAGCAGTATCACTATCGAGTACACCTCTAGCTAGGGTTTCTGGGAGATCCACAAATCATTATTAATGACAGAAAATATCATATTTTTTACATTATATAATGAAGATGTTCAGAAGAGCATCCCAAAGTTTGATAATAGAAATCAAGCATGGTTATACATTTACATGCTGTATCCAAACTGAGCTTTTTAATATGGCCATATGATTTCGATGACATTCACATGCTACATCAGAATTGAGCATTTTGAAGTGGCAATTTATGAGATTTATGGGTAGGATATCGTGCTCAAGGGTCGTAACATCCAGAGAAGTTTGGGACGACTTAGGTCCATTTCATACGAGAAGGTCGTGTGGTGAATCGGTTAAATAACATCTATGTCAATCTCTAATATAATGATGGGTCCTTGTCGTCCAACTATAATTCTGAGATTCAATTTATAAGGTTGCAACATTAAGACCAAAACAGATAGTGAACTAACTGTTCTTTAAATTCATATTTAACACTCAACCATCATAGTCAAAGATATACCTCTTTATTAGTTTCTTCAATGCAAACAGCAACTCAAAGTTGTTTAGTGATTACATGTCAATGCGTAGTAGGATATGAATAGATAAGTTTCATATTCTATAGATCCTTCTCAGACTAATACAAAATTAGGAATTTTTTTTATCAATGGCCTAATATTACAGATGTGCAGGGCCTATTTAGGTGCGGGCCCAACTCAGCAAGGCAGCTGCGTTGCCCTAGGACCGGCCCTGTATATGATCTGATTGAAGAGAAAATGGACATGATGACATGGAAGTTTTATCAATGTCAAGAAAACATCAAGTTATACACATATTTTTTTTAATAAATCTACTTCATAATGACTTTGTCACGTTGTTGCGAATAGTTTGAGCACACCCATGGCATACTGGATGACTTCACTGCCTCCCAATTTAGATTCTCCATATACTCTATCAACGAATGTGATGGGAACCTGCAAAAAATGATTCGTGTAAGTATTCCACATTCATTTACTTCATCTTTAGACACAACTTCTGAATGAAAGAGAAGACAAACACGACACATAAAAACACCATGTTTGGCCTTATTTTTCCAACCAAATCTACCACATGAGACACACGATTTGTCATCTCATGCATATGGCATCCAGCTGATATGTAGGCTAGCTCATGATGAGTGTCCAGGCTGGGATTCAAACCTGGGACCCAAAGGAGAGCCCCAATAAAAACTGTCAGTACCTTAACCAAAGGCCACTCAATTGATTTCAGCATAAAAGAGCCAATACCATAGCTAAGTGTTTTTCAGTTCATTCTTTTGTTGGTGTTATGGTGGAGTTTACTTTTAAAGAATTATATTGTTTTTGTTTTTTATAACAACATTGTTCATTGTAACTGTAAATCTAGGCACAGGTTTACAAAACTCATCTCACCTCTCCAACAGTGTAATTCAATTGACGGGCTCGGACGATCATTTCCATTTGAAACACATAGCCTTTGGAAATGCAAGACCCAATTAACTTTTGTAAGGCCTCTTTCTTATATAATCTGAAAGCATAAACAATTCTATGTGAAACTGAAACTAAACTCCCAATAATAACAATTCCTAACAGTTATACAAATGCCCTGTGAAGATGAGAACACAAGAGGAAAATCAGAGCACCAACAATGAAATTATGAAATGCCACAATTGAATTGAGCTACATTACCTAAAACTGCCTGTCAGATCTGATGCCCCTGGTCGTAACAATACTTGTGCTACATAATTAGCTCCTCGGCTGTAAAAAAAAGTAATCAAAAACTCAAATTAATCACATGAAGATATAGTCAATAACTGGAAGGAATGATACTATCATTTCAGGTCAATCATTTGCAATGGAAAATTGACAGTCATTCTAAATTCGATTTACATCTGATCACCTGAGCTTAATTATACTACCAAATAAATTTGATTTTCAATCGCGATAAGCATTCAGCAAAACTGCTCATACCTTATGAGTTTTCTCTTCAAATCCCAGCCATATACTCCTCCATCGCCAATGTATCTGGTACCTGACACCAAATCATAATCATTCTCTGCTTGTTTTCTAGAAAAGAAAAAAAATTATGGTCACTAAATAGTTATCTAAATATGCAATTCATATTTTGGGCGAAATCATGAAATTTTAATTCTATTCTAAACTATTGAGTGAACACTGCCACTGGATAATGTTGTGTTGGGGTTCTAAATTGTTACGTCATGTATATATATTCAAAATAACTCTCTAACTTATTTCAAAAACGGGACAAGCAAAACATACCTGATAAATTCTGGTATAAACTTAGGCTGAAACGAGAGATCACCACATACATCATTAATCATAGAAATGACCAAATATTGCCTTGATAACATTTACTAATAATAATAATAGTTAATTTACGACACGAATAAATACATAAGGTAAACTGCTATTTAAAGCGATATCGTACAATGCTTACAACTTACGTGATGAGACAGATCAGCATCCATTATGAAAATGAAATTTCCAGTTGCATGTTGAATTCCATGAACGTAAGCAGTGCCTATTGTGAAAAAAAAAAATACAGCATGTATCAAACACAAACGGCCAATTTGAGGGTATTGAGCTCCTCTCATTGCATTATGATTATACATTTTTGACAAGGTAATTTCCGGATGTTTTCTCAAGCACTTAGAACTAGCATGGTTGTGCTTTTGAAAAACAGTATTAAGCGTTTGTGCTTACCAAGTCCAAGCTTGCCTGGTCTAGGTCGTAAAACCTGGAATTATGCAAACATAAGATAATATATAATATTATCATTTCAAAATACTTATATAAATGTGTTATTTTCTTAATTTTAGGTGACTGTACATTTCAGAGAGCTAAAGAAGTAAGTGGTCAATTACGATTATAGTCCTAACACTCTCTGCCTGGCATCAAAATATTTTCAAGTCTGCTAATAATGCGTGGCTTAAATGACACAAAGCCAGATCCTGTTATAAAGCCATCAGTTCATTTGACAATTACGATAAAATATGCAAAACCAGCGCAAACAGACTATAATATATCTCTATGGATGAATTAACATACAATTTTATCCTTTCCATAAATCTTTTCCAGTTGTTTTGCTGCATCAATTGTTCCATCTGGACTGTTGTCATCTATGACAATTATTTCAAAGTCATATCCGCTGAAAACACAGAAAAATAGGGGTCCAAGTCAAAGGCTTCAGTATTTGTGACAGGTGATAAACGAGTAAGGCTGACTGCAAAAATAATTTTGTTTCTGATTTATGACCGACCAGATTTCACAAGGCCCGACCTGCATTCTTTTTAGGGCATCTGACAAAAAAATGGACATTTGACACTAAATTTTTTTTGCTTTTGAACCTACCCACTAGGGGAAAATTATTTTTTTTAAAGTCCCGACCTACCGACCCAACATTTTTTAACAATATAATCAGAAACAAATTTTTTTTTCAGTCGGCCTAATCTTTCATACAGTAGCGCTTAACACGTCTTTCAGGCTTTTTTTACAAAAACGTAAACAGACTTATTTTTAATAAAGTGCATACGTTCAATGGTTCAGTCTGCTAATTAATGTACTTGTACAAGCACATACAATGTTAAAGCTACTGGACTACAACTTAGTCAGAATATTTACAGTGCCTTGCAGAACTGATGGCACCCCATTAAAATCACATTATATTAGCTTGTTTCTCAAGAGAAATTAGGGCAAGGGAGTGGACAATTATTTGTAACACATATGTGAATGAGTAAGGCTTGATCAGACAAATGATTTTCATAATTGAAAAACCGTTTATGAATTACAGCAAAATATATACAAAAATGTGCTTGCAAAAGTAATGGCACCCCACCCATTCTCTTCATTTCATTGACAAGTATCATGGTTTAAATGCTACAACTGATCACTGTTTGTTGTGTTAGGCAAACATCTAACTGTGAAGATAGGTTAGGAAGTTATTTAAGGTTAAGTTTAAGTTTAATGTCCTCGTCTGGCCTTAATAAAGCCCTTAATGTAATCACAGTCAGTCCACGTCTTATACCTGGCTGAATTTAAACATGAGGACCAAGGAACACTCAAAAGAGCTGAGAAAACTCATTGTAAAGAAACACCAGTCTGGCTTGGGATATAAAAAGATAAGCAAACTTCTCTCTGTACCATGCAGCACAGTAAGAAATGTCATCAAGATGTGGCAAACAAGAAAATCTGTGGCATCAGCACCAAGATCTGGTTGTCCACGAAAACTTTCACAACGAATGACCTCAAAATTGGTGAGGGATGCAAGAATGAAGCCATCAGTGACATTGACTGACCTCAAGAAGTCTGCTGCTGAGGCTGGAACTGAGGTTCATGAGTCAACCATACATATCAAGGGCACTACACAGGGCAGGCTTGTATGGACGTGTGGCACGAAAGAAGCCCCTATTGAAAGCTCATCACAAACAGAGGCGCCTAGAATTTGCCCAGGCTCACATGGAAGATTCTCCTCTGCAGTGGTCAAAAATATTGTGGTCTGATGAGACAAAAATTGAACTTTTTGGGCAAAACCAAAAAAAGTATGTCTGGCGTAAGTCTGGCCAAGAATTTGACCCTCACCACACCATCCCCACAGTAAAGTATGGTGGTGGCAGCGTCATGCTGTGGGGGTGTTTTGCAGCAGCAGGCACAGGAAAACTGGTGAGGATTGATGGCATCATGAATGGGTAGAAATATCGCCAGATATTAGAAGAAAACCTCTTTGACAGTGTGAAGGATCTGAGGAGGAACTTCAAGTTTCAACAAGACAACGATCCCAAGCATACTGCCCGGGCAACCACTGAATGGTTCAGGAGTAAGAAGGTGAAAGTCCTTGAATGGCCCAGTCAGTCCCCTGACCTGAACCCAATCGAAAATATGTGGTACAAATTAAAACTGGCTGTTCACAAGAGGTCCCCGGGCAATCTGGATGAATTGGTATCGTATTGCCAGGAAGAATGGCAAAACATTTCACCTCAATACTGCAAAAAGCTTGTCGATGGCTACCCCAAGAGACTGAAAGCTGTGATTGAGGCAAAAGGTGGTGCAACAAAATATTGAGTGAATTTTGTGACATTTATGTAGTGGGGTGCCATCACTTATGCAAGAGACTTTTTTTACATTTTTGTCCAATAATCATTTCAACATTGACAGTTGTATAAAATAAAGTATGATTATATCATTTGTATTCTTATCCATCAATTATACCAATCTAATTTGAAAACACCAGTTTCAACTTCAAGAAAATTAGCAAAATGTGTGATTTTCTGAGGGGTGCCATCAGTTCTGCAAGGCACTGTACATAAATATGACACTCGCTAGGGGACAGACATAATGATGTGATAAGCTGGGAGTCCACACCATGGTCGACTGTATAAACAAAGCATATTCTCTATTGCATTAGATGAGACAAATTTGATCTTACATAAGTTATGAGCGAATCAGAGTATGTGATAAACTAATTCAAACAGTACATTGTCATTGTAACTATGTTCACACACTTAGGCCCAGCTGAGCTGAATAAACACCAGTGCATATTTATTAGACATCATTACAATGCATGACACAGCATGTCACACAATGTATTTTGCTCAGTAAAGATGCAAGACTTCACACATCGATAACCTCCATTATCACTCAAATGCCACGTCGACAAGCACACTTCTTTGTATTACACACTCATTTTGCACATTCCCGACTAACCTTTCGTTCATATACTTCATAATCAACCAAATGATCAAAGGTAGATTCTCCTTTTCATTGTAAGTCGGCAAAAGGATGGAGTATTTATTTTTCGCCGGCATCTTGTCAAATGTCTTGTTTATTTCGAAGCTTCTCCACTTTAACGCTAGGTGAAGTATGCCCAAGGGTAGTGGCGCCCCTATCAATATTTTATGAACTACAACTCCAATGATTTATGAATTTTATAAAACTATTTTATTGTTTTGTGCATAAATTAATCAGCATATTTCTGATAATTGGGTTTAGTGCAGTATAGCGGACCCAAATTTATGCCCATATTTGGCGGCCATTAAAAATTAAATTTTATCAAATATTTCACAAGCTTTTTAAGTTCTAGCACAATTAAAATAACATTTGGTGTAGATAAATAGGGGTTTGGGGGCAGTAGCCCCCAAGGAAAAGCAAAAATAAACACTGTCTTCACCGTGAAGATGAAACCGCCGTCATAACTACATTAATTTTTGTGACGTCATAATTACATTTCAAGTATTTACGTCATAGGCCTGGCAATGAAGGCTTGTTAAATATGGTCATAAATCTGGGTCCGCTATACTGCACTTTTTCCTGATAATTTTAACAATTTCTTAATACACAACAGACACAAGATATATTTCTACTCTTTGGCACTTACACCTTTACACAGAAATGAAAGACATCCAAAGCTTGACAAATGGTACCATGTATATTAAAAAACATACCGAGACTCTTGGTACAACACCGCAACAATTTGGCCTACATCGTACCAACAAGCCATATTATTAGGGTAGGGTTTGTCACATAAGTTATGTGACATAACACTAGCAAAATAAATAGATACAAGAACACACCTTATAAATATTTTATAAGTAGTTGCAATGCAGACATGCCAACTGACCTGGTATTGCCGGGCCAAGCCCAAAAATTGAACACTGAACCCGGCAAAAAATTACATTACATTATATATTGTAAATAGAACTGCATGTAATCTTCGGGCCTCGCCTGTCACTGACCCGGAAATGCTTCCTCCAAAGTTGGCATGTCTGGCAATGTTCATCACAAAATTTTGAGAATTTGACACCATACATCTTCCAATGAAGAATTATCGATTGAGGACACAGTTCAAGTATTTTAAGTCTTCATGTTTCCAAATTAACCTGATTGAATTTTATGATCATGTTGATCAATAAATAATAAAAATAATATATAAAAGATAAAGCAAACCCTGGTACAAATCTGTATAGCACCTTAACATTTTTGTTGGATAATTAACATCACAATTATTATGTTGCATCAAAATGTATGTTACACACACAATTCAGATACGATATTGGCTGTGGTTACACCACGTTTAAATAAATAATTCACAAAATTGTGCAAGTCAAATTGAATACTTGATAATACAGATTAATATTGTATCAAAACAATAATTATAAGTAACTTCCGTCAAATCAAAGAGATCAGATATCACAAGAGGTGCAGTATAGCGGACCCAGATTTATGACTATATTAAGCGGGCCTCGTTGTCAAGCATAGGACGTAAAAAGCTTGAACTCAATGTATGACGACACAACTACTAACGGTGGTTTTAATTTTCACAGTAGGAGCCAAGTTTTTTTTTATATTTCTCTTGGGGGCTGTCCGCAAAACTCCCACTTTTTTACACTAAAAGTTATTCTAATTGTGCTGCAACTTCAAACTTTTCCAAATATTTCATTGACGCCTAATATGGGCATCAATTTGGGTCCGCTGTACTGCACTAAACCCCACTAAACTTTTAACATAAAACAATAATGATTATATGAAAATAAATTATTGTAAATATTAAATTGAAATAAATAATTTTCAGAGCTTGACATTAATTGCAATCATTTACTTGCGCTCCTAATTCTACATATACAATTTTCAAGGGCAGTTAATGTATGTAAGAGACTATTATGTAGACAGACTTTCACTTGCCTCAGGCAATCGAACAAAAATCAATATCAAGCCCAGGAATTAATGTTGATAATTATGCATGCATTCCCTACTGTGAAGCCTAATTGCTCGCCATATTCAAAAGAAGGTGAAATATATATCAAGTCAAAACAGTGAATAAGTTAACTTCAGTAAACTATTGTCAACAATAAATTAACAGTACTTAGAAAAACACAATCAGGGTTTTCTTCAGTCCTGTTTTGAGGAAGAGACTCTTTCAAAAAATTCAGATACTCAGGAGGATTCTCAAAAAATTTAGAAACTCAAAAAATTCAAATTCAGAGTCAACATAATTTTATCATGACTGAAGAGTTTAATGTAGGTGAAGTATGTGCCAAGTTAAAATGGTTCATCTCCATAATACTCAGGGTGTGACTTAGCAAAATCAAATTTGAAATACTTGTAGTTCATGTTCAACTCAAAAATTTGCTGCATTTGATACTTTTCGAGTACAAATTCATAGATGTGGTAATTTTCTTCGATCCGTTGTGGATTTTCACTCTTTGGCAGTGGGGCAACTCCTAGTTGCTGAAGAAATCTCAACAAGACCTGAGCATTTGTGCGATTGATAGATTTGGCAATGTTGGTGATGACAGGATCTTGGAAGAGATTTGGCAATTCCCGGCCATTTCGATGACGATCTGGTAAATTAGGACTACCGAGAGGTGAGTATCCAGTTACGAGAATGTCCCTGGCTTCGCAGTAATGGACCAGTTCTTGTTGTTGATTGTAAACGTGACATTCGAGTTGTAGGTTGGATGGTTTAATCCTGGCGCGATACCAAATTCTGTTGATTTGCTTTGCGGTGAAGTTTGACAGTCCTAAAGATCTTACTTTGCCTTCTTTAACCAAGTTCTCCATCGCTTTCCATGTTTTGTGAAGGTCGTGATGATATAAATCAAATTCCCCATTTTCTTTTAATGGACGAAGATTCCCATCGCCATGGTTTAGCATCCCATATGGCATATGAATAAGCAACATATCAACATACGTCAACTGCAGTTCTTCTAATGATGCTTTCAGACTATGGCGCACATCTTTCTCGTCAAGAAATACTGGAGGAATTTTAGTTGTGACAAAAACATCCTTCCGTTTCAATAACCCGGACTTCAAACGGCCATTAAGTGCGTCACCAATTTCACTCTCATTTTGATAGAAACGGGCCGTGTCTATGTGCTGATATCCAACTGAAAGGGCGCAGTCTACGGCTTGCTTCAACTTGTCACCCGTGCTTTGGTAAGTTCCCAGGCCCAAATTTGGCAATCTCCAGCCATTGTGTAACAACCAGTACCTTGGAAATGGAACTGGCATGGTTTCACAATATTCTAAAAAATAAAAAAAGCAATACTTGGATAAGTTGCTAAATTTACTGCATGTGTGTAATAATAATATGGGCTATTATTTGTCGCTCTTGTTGTTGGTCTGGATTTCAAAATTAAACTTTTCTTGATTTTCCCTACTGTCACTCACACTGCTGTCAGACTGTATCATAGTGTCTCACTGTATGCGTCGACAGTACTAAGTACACTAGTTTACAGTAGAAAGACTAGCACTAGTACTAGTAGTAGCAGTGCCAGTGTACACAAAATTTAAGTACAAATTTACAATGCCACGCTTCTTAAGGTCCATTGTAGAATTCTTCATTGGGTTGTGTTTTACTTATCCACAAACAATAATTACCTGGTATCTAGACCAGTTTGGCTCTTCGTGAGAGTGGTTTTGGTTGTTTTGAAATAGACGAAGGAAGTCGCCTTTGCGCATGTTCTAAAAAATTCACCACCAGAGTGCAGCATCAGTATCGGTGGCCCAGTGGCGCCACCAGAATTTCCAAATCAGTGAAAATTCCATTTTTTTTTTTTTCAAGACCCTTGGGCAATGTATGATTATTTAATTTTCTTTAGCATTAGGTCGCAGTTTATTTGGAATCTTGTTAACGTTGTTTCTTTATTTTTTATTTTTTTATTTGTCATAATTTATATTGAAGTCCCCCCCCCCTTTTTTTTTCCTTTTATCAAAGCTCAAAAATATACGTTTTTCCCATCGTATTAATAAAATCACTCACACACATCTAATAATGGTTCAACAAGTTTATTTATCAAGTATAGTTCTATAAGTGTATAAAGACAATTACTAACATGCTTTAGTAAAACAAGATCAGTACTCACACTAGGATTCTATCTCACTTCAAACTTAAACTGCAGTTCTATAACAGGCTTGCAAGCTTGTATATATGGGGAGCTATGTAAAAGAATGTCTCAAAATCTCAAGAGCAAAAACTGTATTTCAAGATTGTAAGTTTTAGTAATGTCACTGCTCAAATAAATCCTAGCAGGCAACGACAGATCGGGCAAGATAAATCTGATTCAAATGTTAAGTTTGTACATCAGGGTCTGACATAACAATATTCTGGGGTTGAATATTGTTGTGGTAACAATGTCATAAAGAGTGCAGCATATGTCAGAATTTCAGGAATTGTATCCAATTAATTGTAGCTATGTGACCTCAAATTTTCATATTTCTTAAAGTAGCAGTTTTTTTTTATTGTAAAGTTTTTGTTTTCCACGTGGAAATTACCTCATTGAATTTAAAAAAAAAATGAAATGAATATTTTATCCTTAAATATAATGGATATTACGATATAATTCTAACAATGAACTCATGTCAATTAAACCACAGACTGGCCATACTTAAACATGTATATAAAATTGAAAATTACACATGGGGCTAAAACGCATGGATTATACATAACTAAACGTCAATATCTACCAAATATCATATTTAAAATAATTTTAACAAAAACTGTATTCTGCTCATTGGCAGAGAAAAGGAAAAGCTAATTAACACCCCAAAATATTCAATCAAATCTTCATCACAAGACTGGCATTATCTGTATAACATTCATCTCAAAGACATTTGCAAAATATTAATAAGACTGAACAATATTAACAATTAATTATAATAAATATTTGGTATGAAGTAAATACTTGGTATTATACAATAAACAATTACTCGCTATTCAACTATATATCCAAAACTCATAAATGAAAGTATTCTATATAAATTCACATACTTTACACAGTCAAATATACATAATAAATATGCATGATAATGGTTAACAAATATGATTGTATATATTTTACACATCATATCATATGAACCATTCTAAAGTCCCTCAAAAGCTAAAATTAAGTGTCTATCCACTCCGTAACTTTCTAATGTACCTGTTTTAACTAAACTGCTTTAATTACTCTTAGACAACAGTAACATAACATCTACAAGTATTTTTCATAATAATATCACAACCTCTACACAAAACGTGCAATGAGTAAATAATAATATTCAAGCTACGATACATATTGGTGTAATAATGTACAGCCATTAGAATATTATATATACGCAATCATCTGTATATAATAATATCATGTAAGCTAAGAAGAAAATATTTGAGCAAGTTCTTTTAGTGGAGGTATATAGTAGACAGCAAAAAATCTGTTCATCAATGTAATACTCAATAGACAATAATGTCTGGAATTTTAAAATTGGAAATATTAGAGTAGCTGCAAAAATGAAAATGAAGACTATTGCTACATTATGTATGAAAAAATTATTATACATGGATGTGTATAATGAAAAGAAAGATATAATAATAATTCTTTTTATGATTAAATAAAAAATATTGCCCAGAGCATTTTTTAACATTGTGGCAGAGTTTCAGTCCGCCGAGCTAAAAAATGTTCCTCTCCGTGAACTATTTCTTTATATTATATTCACTGGGCGAGACAATGCTGCCAGCAAATGTATTTAATGTAGAATATTTTTGGTGTCGCTAGTATAAAATGCTTCGCAATATTTTACGACAATGTCAAAAATTCCATTAATTGTTTTAACCTTTTTTTTTATCCCCCAAGCTTAACATTTTAATGTTCTGGTCAACTAATTTTAATTAATTTTATAATAATCTAATATCAAGTTATACCATTTCAGTTAACAAATGCAGTTTCATGCCCAATGTATGAATATATTTTAATGAGTATCTAGCTGAGCACTACTGACAGGGTTTACCATGGAACTCATTATTATGTAAGACAGAACATTGCAATATCAAACTTAATCACTGACGAGTGCTATTAATATAATAGTGCACGAAAAGAAATGACAATACTTTAAGGAATTGTATTGAGAAATCGAAAAGCATGAAATTAAAAGAAAGAAAAATAACTAACATAGGGGTGTTTTCCTTTTGAAATAGTGGAATTTCTCCAGAAAAGTTCAATCAACCAAATGATAATGAAATATTTTAGGTATGTACAGTATGCATTAATCAATTAATAAAACTAAGAATTTACAAAAGCTCCAAAAAAAAAGAAAAAAAAAAAGATTATATAATAATTATTTAAGCTCCAAAAAAAAAAGAAAAAAAAAATTATATAATAATTATTAAAAAAAAATAGTTGTTGGAAAAGAAAAGTCTGTGCCATTATGATCATTAGTCATTGTCAAGATTATTACAGTTATTATTCAGGAGCATCTATTTGTGCGTTTCAATTAATCTTAGAGTGTGAGCTCACAATCAACTTGTTATTAATAAAAGTTGTCATAAACAGGCTAACCAAAAAGGTGAGGATTGAACCAGCCTAGACTATCCCTGATTACTGTTGTTAACAGCGAAATACAGTCCACTTGTATATATTATTACACATATTCAATGCCAGAGAGGATAATAATAATCATTATATAACCTATTAATACAATCAAGTATCATTTTCAAAAACACTCGCCGGGTGTCAGAGGGCTTAGTACACAGGAGTGCCGCTAGGTGCGCAATGTGCAAAGAAAGAAAAATGGCGGGAAATTTGAATTGGAATGAAATGAAGTAAAGTCAACTTTGTATAATATAACTCTGCACTAAATTCTCTCAGCATTCTACCAGTTATTGCAACAGCTGTTTATTAGAAAACTGTCAGAAAATTATCAATAAATAGTCATCTATTATCAAGGGTCATAATATGTAAATTCACATACCTACAAGCAATCTAATTTAGGTCACTTATCATGAAATTTTAGCAATTAAAATATATGAATGCAATTAATTGCAGTTAGCAAAAATTATTACTAAAATGCAATGGAATAATTCCTATATAATTACACCTTATGCTGAGAATAATAGTCAAACTATATGAGCACCATGTAGTTATATAATATTTTTTTATGAAATCACAGGTTTCTAGCTTATCAGTACATATAATAACTTTCAATATAGTAGGGGTTTTCTAAAAATAAATAAGTATACTAGTTATCTCTTCTTCTTTTTTTTTTCAAGCTGCATAAATAAAAAGCAGCAGGTACCTACATTTTTTGTTGCTATAAAAAATTCTATTCATAATTGACTAAAACAGCTCAATCCACAAACCTTAGGTTTCTGGCTATCAATATGAAGTTCTGGGGGAAGAGGGGTTGTATTTCAAGGTAATGTAAGGTTAATGAGTGCTTTTTGGAGTTATGTAATATCCTATTCTTCTCACACATTAAACTCCTCACTGAATACAAGAGATAATAATATATATCGATATATAAAAGATCATAATAATAGTAATATTATAATAGGATCACCACTTCTAAATATTATTCAATTGACCACAACCTATAATTGGAGTTCATGTAATGAGCATTGCTAAGTCATTCTGTATAAGGAAGTTAGTTGAAAGTCTAAATGACGCAATTGTAGAGGGGAAGTTCACAGCACTTCTCATACAGAGATGGGAGTGGACTCCTCCAAAAAGTCATACAAAGGGAAGTCACAGCACATGAGAATTCTTAGGGAAGGAGCCAGTTTCTGGTATATGCTGTTGGGCAAAGGGACTAGAACGCTGGTACTTCTCTTGTAGTTATGGTATTCCTGGTATCTGAAATCAGAAATCAAACATGCTTTTATTGTGTTTCAGTGTTTCAGTGTTTCGACCAGCAGCATCATATATTTTATTAGCTGATTGGTTACATACTTTTTGTGCATGACTTGTCATGGTACAGCATGAATTTTAGCAGTTGTCTAGCATGCGAGCAAGAATAGAGCTTTTTGACAGCCGCATCATTTCCAATGACTCCAGTGATTTCAAATCGATTTAGTGGCTCATGCCTTATGACTAATGATAACATAGATCTATGTATAGGCCTAGTGCATATTTTGACCTGTCTTAAGCCCCTGTCACACGGGCCGGTTGTGCCGTAGTGAACCCGTAGTATTACGTAATAGTTGCGGAAATCGCCACCCGGCTCCAAGCCGGCGGCCCCAATACGGCCACCCGTGGATACCCGGGGATACCCGGCAAGCACCCGTGGGACCCCTGGCCAAGCTGCGAAACCTGGCCCCGGTAGCCGGTTGTGCCATACTTGCATGGCACAACCGTAGAAATCTCACGGGTGAAAAAAAAAAAAAAAAAAGCGTGGAAGCCGGCGGGTGACCCGTAGAAGCCGGCGGGTTACCCGTAGAAGCCGGCGGGTGACCCGTAGAAGCCGGCGGGTGAGCCGTAGAAGCCGGCGGGTGACCCGTAGAAGCCGGCGGGTGACCCGTAGAAGCGAGGAATTAACCGTCCCTAAATTCACCCTTTAGTAAAGCCGGCGGCTTGTTGAGGGGTTCTACGGTTAACCCGCCGGCTTTGACGGTTAACCCGCCGGCTTTGACGGTTAGCCCGGCGGCTTCCACGGTTAACCCGCCGGCTTGCATAGCAAGCAATCGTGTTTGCCCAGTGTCATCCTGTGTGGATCCAATGCGACACAATGAGCTGGGTTTATTATGTAATCACAGCGGGGTACGTTATCCAGGCAGTATATAAAGATTGACCAGTGGCTATCAGATCATTCAGCATCTTGCTACCAAATTGAGAAGACGAAGAATACACCGCTCCAGAAAATATTTTTTATCATGCCGATGAAGAAGATTACTGCACCTAGGACCAGGACAACTGCAGTTCCTGCTGAGGACACAGAAAAATCGCTTTCTTCACTTCAAGCCAGCGATGATGAAGTATCTTCTGCTTCATCAAAGAAGAAGAGTGCTCTTCCTGTAAAGGAGAAGATGGCGAAGAAGTCTGCACCTGCCAAGCGGACTGTACCTGCCAAGCGGACTGTACCTGCCAAGGGACCTGAGAAGAGACGAAAATTGGCACGAGGTCATCCTCAGATGCTGCCAGCACGGATGAGTCCCAGAAGTCCACTGCTGCTCCTCTTTTGCGTCTTCGTGCTCCTGCGCCTGCTCCTGCGCCTGCTCCTGCGCCTGCTCCTGCGCCTGCTCCTGCACCTGCGCCTGCTCCTGCACCTGCAACTTCTCCTGACACTTCACCTGCTCGCTCTGCAGGTCCTGCATCACCTGTTTTCTCAGGTAGAGGAAATGAGCCTCGGAAGAAGCAGGATAAGCTCTTCCTGCCACACCAGGATGAACAGGAAGTTGCGGATTGGTACCGGGACCACCCGATATTTTATGACCGGACCCTATCGGATTATAAGGACTCCGGGAAGAAGACGGCCCTCCTTAATGCAATGGCTGCCAAGTTGAGTGTCTCCTGCACCGGTTTGCAACTCAGGACCTGGCTGGAATCCATCAGGACTAGTGCCGGAAAACTTATGAGGCAGGGGCCATCCGGAACTGCCAAGAGAAATCCCACAGAGAAAGAACAGTGGATATGTGCCAACTTCGGATTTCTAGTTGACCATATCACTAGAATTCCCAGTCGGCAAGGGAGCAATGTTCTTTCAAAAAGACAACAGCAGCAGTGCTGCAGAAGAATTCGGGCCCCTGGAGATTTCGTATGACCCGGATATTTCCATGGATATCCCCCCAGCTCCTGCCAAGCGTTCCAAGGGCGGCCCCTACAAGAAACGTAGACAGGAACCCCAGGAGGAACCCCATCAGCAAAGAAGAATGGACGAACTCATGGAATTGGCCAGGAGCTCAACAGGTGCCCTGCAGGCATCTTTTCATCAAATGGCTGCTGCTGCTCCTCCTCCTCCTCCGTGTCATCCAGCAGATCTCCACGAAAGGAGAATCCGGGCGATGGGAGATTACATCGTTGCGGAGTGCCTGATGATGGACACGGACACATTTGATGACTTTCATACGCAGCTGATGCCTATGATTTTCCAATTAAAAGGAAACCTTATGAGGACCAAAAGGCAGCAACAGCAACCCCAGCACCAGCAGCAGCACCAGCAGCAGCACCACCAGCAGCACCACCAGCAGCACCACCAGCCGCAGCACCAGCAGCAGTTCTTCGCTCCTCCTCCTCCTCCTCCTCCTGGGCTTCAGTACACGACCATCCTGAGTCCACAAAAGAATTGGCCACCTGCAACTGCAGCTGGACCTTCTTCACTGCCTCCTTCTGGCCCTCCGTCGATGATTTCTGAAATGCCACCCAGTAGCTCAACACCACTTAATATGAGCCAGTATCTCAACTTGTAGACAACCAACTTGTAGACAACCCCGGCCTTTTTCAAGGCCAAACAACCCCGGCCTTTTTCGAGGCCAAACAACCCCGGCCTTTTTCAAGGCCACCAAATCCTCCCAAAAGAGCACGCCTTGTACACATATTTGTGTTAACAATCAATCAAAAAAAAAGTTCCCAAAACCCTCCAAACTTTTCTCTATCTTTGTCCAAAAAACAATAATATTTTAGTACAAAATCAATTTCTTCACATCAAGTAACTTGTTCATATTTCCTTTGGATTAGATCACAATATTTCTTTATTTTACACTTGAACTATCTTTCAGTAGATTGCTTATTATCACACTTTACTGAAGTTTTCATATTTCTTTAGCAAACAAATTTGTTACTAACTTAATAATTTTGAGCAAAGAAGACACAATTTTTTTGGTTCAGAACTGCCGCAGTTTTTTCTTGTTCAGAAGTGCCATACTTTTTTTTTTGTTCAGAAGTGCCGTAGTTGTGTCTTGTTCAGAAGTGCCGTATTATTTTTTTTGCTTCAGAACTGCCGTAGTTTTTTCTATTATACTGCAATGAAAATAATGAAAGTACGGCACTTCTGAACAAGAAACAACTATGGCACTTCTGAACAAGAGAAAAAATACGGCATTTCTGAACAAAAAAAAAAGTAAGGCACTTCTGAACAAGAAACAACTACGGCACTTCTGAACCAAAAAAATCTTCTTTGCTAAATATTAGTAACCCTGACACCACCACACTTAAGTTAATTGCAACTTTGTTTCCTAAGGAAATATGAAAACTTTATTAAACCAAAAAAAACAACAAATACGGCATTTCTGAACAACCAACAACTACGGCACTTCTGAACCAATAAAATATTTTGTGTGGGTTAGACAGGAACTTTTTTTTTTATTACACAAGAAGTGTACATGGTCTGCTCTTTTGGGAGGATTTGGTGGCCTTGAATAAGGCCGGGGTTGTTTTGTGGTTTCTTTATTATACCATGTCATCTTGCCATGGCACACTTCCTTCTTCTGAATTAACATAGTCTACCAGGTACTGCCGTTGACTCTTGGCTACACCAGTCATTGAATGGCCTCTAGTGGGTGGTGGCATTTCATCAATTTCTCCAGCTGCCCTCCAAGTTCCTGGGGTGATTACATGTGTGTCTGGATCTTCCTGGTCCACCATGGTGTTCTGGGTAGTTGGATACCTTATTCGCATCAGATTGTGGAGGCAGCAGCATGCAAGGACTATGGATTCCACTGTCTTGGTCCTCTGTGGCATGGTAGTCAGGAGACACCTGAACCTTGCTGAAAGGATCCCAAATGCATTTTCCACAATTCTTCTTGCCCGGGAGAGTCGGTAATTGTATATCCTCTGCTCCTTGGTCATGTTTCTTAGGGGCAGTGGCTTCATCAGCCAGGTTTTCAAAGGAAAGGCATCATCTCCGACAATGAAGTAGGGAAGAGGTCTTTCACCAAGGGTCCCTTCTTCAAGTGCTTCCCTCAGGACTGTCGTGCTAAATACTCCTCCGTCCGATCCAGCTCCGTTAGCTCCACAGTCTACATTAAGGAACTTGTAGTCAGCATCCACAAGAGCCATGAGTACAATGGAGTGGTATCCCTTGTAGTTGTAGTACACGGAACCACCTTTGGGAGGACATCTGATGGCCACATGCTTTCCATCAATGGCTCCAACACAATGAGGAAAGTTCCATCTCGAAAAGAATAGTTCAGCGACTTTTCTCCACTCTTCTGGAGTTGAGGGGCAGGTCAGGAGTTCGTCGGAATACTCTGCAATTATGGCTTCACAGACTTCTCGAATTATCAAGCTGATGGTGTTGTGGGCCACTCTATAGCCATACATGAGGGACTTGTAGCTGTTTCCAGTTGCCAAATAGCGGAGGGTGATGGCAAGTCTGTGTCCTGGGTCCAAAGCTTTCCTCATACAGCTGTTTTGTTTTCTAATCCTATGATCAATTTTGCCAACGATCTCTCGGAAAATCGCTGGTTCCATTCTCATAAAGTTGGTATAACTTGCGGTGTCTTCGTGGAACAGTTCTCTCAGTAGACGATCATAATATCCCATCTGCGGTCTTCTCAACAGCCAAGGCTTCACCCAAAACCTCCTCCTCCTCCTCCTCCTCCTCCTCCTCCTGGCTGCCAGTTCTCTTTCTTCTTCTCTCTTCCTCTCCTCCTCCTCCTCCTCAGCTAGTGCTTCCATACAAGCAAGTTGTAAAATAAGTGTATAATTGGCCTGAGCAGCTAGTAGTAGCAAGGCTCTATTTCGTTGGGGTTGATGCATGTACATGGTCTTTCCTCTTCAGCAGCCGGAGACAGAATGATGGAGAACAACAGATGCAGCCCCTATTTATACATTTTTGGCAAATTCCACGAGATAGCCGCCGGGTTAACCCATGGAAGACGCCGGGCAACCCGTGGAAGCTGCCAGGCAACCCGTGGAAGCCGCCGGGCTACCCCTGAACTAATTTGCCGTACCCGGCAGTAACCCGTGAAAGCCGGCGGGTAACCCAGCGGGTTACCCGTAGAACCCGGCAGGTAACCCGTAGAACCCGGCGGGTAACCAGACGGGTGCTGCCCCGCCCCTTTTTGCTGCCAGAAACTGTCGCCAAACCGGCGGAAAGAGCTGTTACATAACTATTACGTAATACTACGGGTTCACTACGGCACAACCGGCCCGTGTGACAGGGGCTTTATAGTAATGCTAATTTTTCACAAAATTAATAAAGTAAATGATGATCATGATATTGTTGCACATATGCTAAGATTTAAACACCTGACGAAACCTAGCAATTTAATAATAATAATAAAAATGTATTTTGTCCATAAATGCTCTAAACATTTCACAAATTAAAAACAAAAAGTAAATGGTGTAAGATATGAAAATACAGTCTTTGAAATATATATAATAACGTAAAAAAAAAAAATTAAATTAAAAGTTGTGTCAATCATAATATTGTTCAAATACAAAATGTGTCAGAATTTCTTGAAATTTTCAATCAATTCCTTATACATCATCATAAACAATATACAATATACAATATCCAATGTATTTATGATAAAACTGATACTAACTTGCCGTATGTTAGATCGGACTTTCTCTCCAGGAGAGGAATACCACTTATAAACAGCAGCAGAATTGTAGTGAAGACTGGGCTGATTACAGCCACCCATTGGAAGCTATGCAGGATACTGGTACTGACCAACCAGGCCCCCCACCAGACGATGATCTCACCAAAGTAGTTGGGGTGCCGAGACCATTTCCAAAGCCCTGCAGAAAGGAAAGAATTGAATTGAATTAAATTGCCAGTCAGATTAAACAAATTTACATGTTATAATCTGAAAAATATTCCATGTCATTGGAAGGTGGTGGAATCAATTGTTTGAATGAATGATAATAAATTGAATTGAGTTATTAAATTTATGTTTTTTTTTTTTTTTCAGAACTGGGGACGCACAAAGCAATATCAAATTAATTTTACCCAGTACCAGAAAACCAGAATAATTTTTTTCCTTGCACAACAAATAAAATGCTCAAAATTAATATATGAGCTGGAATCCATGGCAGCAAATCAAAGGACTAGTATAAAACGAGTGTTTCTCAAACAATTAATTGCTATAAAAATGTATTAATATATCTGATATATTTTTCAGATTACAAAACGTGTCGAGATACAAAAAAAAAAGATAACTCAATTAACTATACATCATGGAGTCATATTGGCCATATGGATATTCAATACTTTAATATACAATCTATTTCATGAATTGCAAGGTAGACTCAAGACTCAAGACGAATATATTTGCCTTCATGCAATAATACAACAATAAGTGGAAACAATCAATATACTCTATTTACATGTATGAGAGGCCAGGAGAAACACTCTAAGACACATTAATAGTATCGCTATCAAGTGCCCTCCTGGGTTTCTGAGAGATCCAAGTAAATCATTATTAGTGAATGACAATGGCATATTCTTTTAAATTACATAAATGAAGATGTTCGGAAGGATGTCCCTAAGATTGTTTATATAAACCTTTTGTAGATGTGACTTAATTGAACTCAGAGGCCTATTGCAGAAATCAATGTATAATAAATACTGATAACAGAACCTCCATAAAACTATCTCAGATAAAAATAAACCAGAAAAACAGTTCTTACCAAAAGAGCACCATTTCCCTTTATTTGCTGGGTTAATCCTGAAGTAAAATTTCTGCATGTCAGCGAAAGTTTCCAGAATTGTGCCAGAGATGAACATGATGATGCCAATGATATCTTGTGCAGTTCCGAACCTGGGTCCATAATACTTGTGGCGACACGTAGGGGAATTGATGAAAATTATAGGCAAACTAACTACAAACACCCAAACACACTGGAAAAGATGGTAAAATACAGAAATACTCTTAATATATTATTTATATATTCTATATGTTTTGCTGTGACCTCAATGTTTGGTATTTTTTATGAAACATGCTTTTACATAAGTTAGAATGGAATCTGAAATATTTTAGAACACTAATGAAAACTTAATATTAAATCAGTTCAAAAATGTTTAAGTGACTTGCAGTTTTGTAATAATAAATACAACAATGAACAATTTACCTGGCCCTTCAGGCCTATGAGTCACTCTAAATCATTCGAAAAGCACCACTACATTAAACTGAATAACTATTGAACATATGTCAAGGATCATCTTTTTCGAATTGAATCAGATAAATAATGAGCAAGGCATTTAATAAGTGATTATAATGATAAATATTGATCACTCATATTTAAAAAAATTTCGATAAGATGGCATTAAGCATATAAAATATTCCTTTCATGGTCAAACGCTATGCATCCTATCAAACAGCATTCTTAGCTCTCTTATTCAAAACCTTGGTAATACAACAATTATTTATATCAAGAATTTGAAATTACTTTAATCATGACTTACTTGAAAAGACCAGAATGCTGCAAACTGTTTAAGAGTGGTCTCATCGTTGAACCGGTTGTCCTCGGCAATGTGGAACATCCGGTACATGAGGTAACCGGACAACCGGCAACCCCACGCGGTGACCAGCAAAGTCATCACAATCTGACGCCAGTAAAATGTCTGCAATATACGAAAAATAATTTACTACTAATCATTGATAGGTCTGAAATATCAGGAAAAAACCATTTAATAATCACAGATAATGCCATTTATAATAACCACAGACGTTTCAAATATCATAAGATAGGTATGTTCATTAACCTCATAATCATGGCATTCAATTCAACCGGTCAGCATTCAAAGACATATATAATGTCAAGATATAAAATCATTGACCTTATCAAAATGACCAGTCATGTCACGCTAACATGCACCTTTTAAAAATGGGCTGCATTATTCTTTGATAGGCAAATATGATGTCTGGACATAATCATAGACCTTATCAAAAAAGCAGGTCAAGTCAATCATGTCATGCTTACTTGCACCTTTAAAATTGGCAAAAAGGTTCAATCATGTGAACAATAATAATGTTTACACACATTACTCTTCTATGATAGGCAAATATGACGTTTAATCATAATAATCGACATGGTCTCTACCTGTCCTAATTAGCCCAATTGGTGCAGAAATACAGGACGTAAAGCCCTAATCGCTAATCACCCACCCACCATAATAATCAACCTTATCAAAATGGCCGATGCAATCAATCATGTCACATTTTTAAAATGCTTCATTCAATCAGATACAACGTTTACATGTAGTATTATTCTGATAGGCAAATATGATGTCTCGACTCACCTGTCCAAGGCACAGAGTCAGTAAAGCGACGAAGAGGAAGTTACTTCCGGCCGCGAAGTCCGAGAGTTTGTCGACACGACAAGACCACGTGACAAGGAAGTAGACCATTTGCAGCAGGGCCGTTGCTATGGCAACATAGGCCAGGTTGTCGTAGTCAATCACTTGCATGGGTCCTCCTCCCATAGCTCACCTGATAGCGCATCTCACATGGTCACATCTGAAGCAGAAGCCAATCAGACAATGATCAATGTGAAGGAATGACCCCCGGTCTAATTAGGCTGGCATGGACTGTAGATTGGACAAGAGTGGACTCAGAGGAGGTGTAATCTTATAAAAGGGGACCTTAATAGTGGTGGTAGTAGTAGTAGTAGTAGTAGTAGTAGCTAGTAGTAGTAGTAGGAGTAGTAGGAGTAGTAGTAGTAGGAGTAGTAGTAGTAGTAGTAGTAGTAGTAGTAGTAGTAGTAGTAATTAGTATACTATAGAAGTGGTGGCTGTGGTAGTAGTAGTAGTATGAGTAATGGTAGGTGTAGTACCAGTAGCACCGGGTAGCAAGTACAATATTAGTAGTAAAACGTTTGTAATATGCTTGTAGTAATAGCATTTGCAGCAGTAATATTATTAGTAATAGTGGTATAAATAGCCGTAGAAGTAGTAGCGGTAGTAGTTTTTGCTGCAGTGGTGTGTTGCACAATTGTTATCATAATTTAAGAAAATATTAAATTGTATGTAATTCTATCCATTGTGAACTGAATAGGCCTATAAAAAACGATAATTGGCTTTTCAGATACAATAAAATTTAATTTGAGTGACTTTAAGTGCATGCCTTGGGGAAATAAAACCATGCCATAAAGTTTATACATGGAACTTTTGAGATAAGCACCTGGTACACCTGGATTAATATTTGAATAATTAATATCAGTTCCATGCCAATTCAATGAAGTCTGTATGCTGTGAAAAAGAGAAAAAACAAAAAGCAATGTGGAAGATATCCAATCAATTTTACATGGCACACATTGCACAGACTGTCTTGTGTTGGAGATTCCATCTTGCCAAATAAATTAAATAATGATTTATATATGCACAGTTTCTAACATAAGTGATAGTGATCAAAAGCTCTGAATTAGTTATCAGTTTTGCAAGATCATGGAATAATAACCACAACACAGGATAATGAGGATGTATTAGAAAATATGTATTTTGAAAGAACAGTTATTGAATCAATTGACCACATCAAAAACACTAAGCATTATCTGACTTTTGATTTCTGAATTGTTTTGTGATTTTATGATAGAAGAATCCTTATGTTATGCAGAGGTATTTTGCTGATTAATAATCTTGATATTCGATTTATATCCTGGTATTGGCTGGAATTCCCATCTCATAACTTACTGTCAATTGTTCTGTCAATAGAGTAACGTCAAGAAGTACAAATTGTGTAACTGCAAAAGTTCGTAATATAATGGAAAATTTGTTATTTCAGGATGATTAGATATACTGGATTCCCTAACACTGTCTTTTTCATGAATATTTGTATTGTCAATTATATTGTGAATAGATGTAATAGAGAATGTATTGTTTTGAATAATTTTTGGCTTATAGCTAAATGGTTAGAAAATGCTACGCTATGCAAAGCATGTGAATTCATCAAAGTGACCCGCTTATTGTCTTCCGAACTACCCAGTTACCCCACCTACAGTGTAATAGTACCATCCTAATACATGTGAGTGTATTTTTTCGGTGATTTTTTTGGGGCTTGTATCATGTTTTTACTGCTCTTTGCTCCGTTATTTCACCCTATATTTATCTGGTTCAACCTTAACTTTCTTTTTCTGTTTAAATGGATATACTGTTGTTTTGGAAAGGTTTTTGTTGGAGTCTCTTTGAAGTCTGGGGGGCACCTCAGCAGCGACACACCATATCTTGGAGGTGTCCTCATATTACAGTACATATACAATGAATATAATTATTTCTTGCATATATGTTATGATAAACTGTAATTGATATATGTTATATGAAATAAATGATTCTGAATTCTGAGTTCTAATCTTACAAGAAACAAACCTCTATATATAGTAGACTCCATTTTAACATCACCATTAACACCGTATTGGTATTAATGAGTAACATTGGAATGAGTTGTGTTATTGTTAACAAAAATATAGATTGCGAACTTGTTAGACATTTTGAGTAACTTGTCAAACAAATACTGGACATTTAATTCAACAATTAAAAAAATACTGAATTTGCTCATCCAAATGCTTTCAGTTTTCATGATTTCATTGTCTACATTACTATATACGTGTATGGACAGTTGATGTTGCACTGCTCATTCTGAAACACAGGGGGATGGCTCGCTAGCGACCCAGGTAGGGTCTTAGGGCTATTCTCTTGGTCTGTTGTGATCATGTTTTTTATTAATGGGTTATTTATATTTATATTGGTTATTTTTATATGTATATATGTCACATAACAGACGGATAAACTGTCTTGAGTCTTGAGTCACTTACAGCTTTCAGCTATAACTCAGTGTATCTTCTTGGTTCGTGTATTAACTAAGGCTGACCAACTTAAGCGATAAACTGACGAACATTTTAGTCAAAAAATGACTGCAGGGTGAGTCAGTCACTCTAAGATGCTTAAACCTCAGTCAAAACTACTAAATAGTTAACTGCGTCGACTATAACCTTAGTAAAGAGATACTCAGTGATGCCTGTTCATTTGAGAAGATCATAATTTCAAAGGTTGATGAATGTAATGCCACATGATATATATATATATATAATATTTGGTTCAGTAGAAACTGTTATCTTTATGTGTTGTCTCAATGCTACTGGTTTGAAGCTTATCCATAGTATTTTACCACCACGCAACTGCCAGAAACAGATGCAATGATGAGATGATAAGGCTTGGAGTTTTTAAAAACCCCATGGGTAGGGATTATTGTGAAGTGGTCTTAATAGTGAAGTGGTGCAGTGGTGAAGATAGATAGATATATAGATAAATAGATGGATAGATAGATAGATAAATAGATAGATAGTTAGATAGGTAGAGATAGATAGATAGATAGATAGTTAGATAGTTAGAGATAGATAGATAGAGATAGATAGATAGATAACATAGAAAGATAGATAGATATAGATAGATAGATAGATAACATAGATAGATAGATAGATAACATAGATAGATAGATAGATAACATAGATAGATAGATAGATAGAGAGAGAGAGAGAGAGAGAGAGAGAGAGAGAGAGAGGGGGGGGGGAGAGAGAGAGGGAGAGAGAGAGAGAGAGAGATAAATAGATATAGATACATAGATATATAGATAGATAGATAGATAAATAGATAGAGATAGGTAGATAGATAGATAAGATAGATAGATAGATAGATAGATAGATAGATAGATATAGATAGATATAGATAGATAGATAGATAGATAGATATATAGATATATAGATAGATAGATAGATAGATAGATAGATAGATAGATATATAGATAGATAGATATAGAGAGTGAGATAGATAAATAAATATAGATACATAGATAGATAGATAGATAGATAGAGATAGGTAGATAGATAGATAAGATAGATAGATATATAGATAGATAGATAGATAGTTAGATAGATGGAGATAGGTAGATAGATAGATAAGATAGATAGATATAGATAGATAAATAGATAGGTATAGATAGATAGGTAGATAGATAGATAGATAGATAAGATAGATAAGATAGATAAGATAGATAGATAGATAGGTAGTTAGATAGATAGATAGATAGATAACTTATATGTAAATAATTAAGCATGATACCTAATAGAGCAGCTATTAGTTTGTTAGCCTTAATATTTTGTCAATTCCATATTTCATAATGAAATAGCATGAGAAAAAGCAATGTCTTGTATAGGAACCCCTTGGCATGTGGATGTGCTGTAGCAGGGCAAATATTGAACGAAGCCTATTTACTCCTTTTGGCCTCACCCTGATTTGGGATTCCCCCTTTCATTGGCAACACAAAGAACAATTTAAATCACATGCCCTTGTGGGGATCGGATCATGCGATTTACTTTACTCTGCGGAGTTGTTGTTTTTTTTCTGCATCCCACCGGTGTTTTGTATAGTTCATTTCTGTTCAAGGCAAGGGAGGGGGGTCAAAATCAGCTCTAGGTATTCCCCACCCCTATTTCTCCAAGGCTTGCCTATTAGCAGCATTTGGGGTAGGGTTTAAATGCCCCTAGATGAGATATACACGAAGGGGCAAACCCATTGGGGTATTAAATGTATATAAAAACTCCCCAGAGATGCTGCCTATCATGGTATACATCATTGGTCTTGCTCAATATATACAGTGCAGCATGCTAAATATTCTGGTGCTCAGCTTCTCTGATGCCAATAATAAAATCGATATCCTGATAACTAGCTCTTCTGCTAATGTGTATCTCTGCTAATATGGGATACATTTCATAATATCCTGTGAGAGGAGTATAAACAATCATTGTTTATCAAATTTTGCTAGGATGTACGCAGATTTAAACGGTCTATTAAACAATAGTATGCAAGGGTAATTTCCTATGCTACTGTTGGGAGGACTCACCTGTAATTTGCAGGTTAAATTGAGCAGTAGGTTTAAATCCAAGTGTGTATATCCACTCATCCTAGCAGCATAATGTCTTTTTGGTGGAGTAAGAGAATTGCTTGAAGCTGCTACTACTATGCTGCGATAGGCTGCATCTTCTAGCCTCAGCAGCCTCAGCAGCATCAGCAGCAGCAGTAGCAGCAGCAGCCAGAGTATCGATCGAAAGAGCTTCACTGTAGCTCTGTGCCTGTCCTGTCCCTTCCCATTATTGGAACAAATATGTATTAATAATACACGGCTAATTGCCAATGAAACATCCCTATGCATTTATAAGCATACCATGATTGGACTTGTTAGCAGAGCTACTTGATCTGAAGCCAAACTTTGATGCATTGCTGCCTTATTTAGCTTTTTGATATCTTCGTGCCAATGTTATTAAATCACATCAATTGATATTCGATAATTAAGTAATGATTAACCAGTTCAATACCTCCACCATATAGTTCACTGTTCACATGCATGCACAAATAGTGTGACAATTTGCTTTTTCAGAATAGGGGGGAAAATGAAATATTTATTCATTATTGGAATCTCTAATCATGTGTATTGCTAATTTCTTTTAGCTTTGGAATTACTTTATTAATTATTATAGCTGTTTTTATTACACATCAAAACTGAACTCTCCGGCCCATAATTATATAGCCATGCAGTTTAGTTCATTGCTATTTGAACAAAATTCATTTGGGGGTATCCTTGGATGGATTGTCAATATCACAGCAATAAAATGATTGATAAGAAAAGTTTATTTGACCAAAATATGGCATAATACAGGAGGTACACTACAACTCGTAACTTTTAGTCAGTCTTTTACAAGCCATAGACAGAGTTAGACCTATCCTTTACCCTGCTACCTGACACTAAGCCATAATAATCTAACTTTAAAGCTATTTAATTGTATACAAATTCTTTTAAAGTAACAGGAATGCTCAATCAATTGATATTATCAAAATACTGTATCTGAATATTTTGAAGAAGTAGCTATGTGAGCTTTTGATAAAGCTAATTATAAGCTAACTATGGATGGTTAAGTTGCTGTGGTATACTGTGTGTAGGTATAAATATTATTTTCAATAAGTGTTTTCCATTATTTTTTGTACTAATGGTCTTATAACGGAGGTTCACTGTGTGTGTCCACAAACTAACTTATAATAATGCAAATACCATATTTGTATACAGTGTTTATTTCATTGGGTTTAACACCAGGGGGAGATAGTTGTCATTGTCACAGCAGTAGCGACACGTAGCAGTAATAATTTTGTCACCTCATCGAGTTTTTCATTGATTACAGTGGAGGTGTTTATGAAACAGGAGCAGCTTATGAATTATGCAGCATGGACATAATCAATAGAAATCAAAAGTTACTGAATACAGATCCAGAACAACGCAAAAGTGTTAGAAGGGTACATTCTCCGAAAAAAAAATACATATATATCTATGCGTTCAACAGATTATTATGTCCTTCATGCTATTATACCTTAATGTATAAACTGTTAATATATCATGGAATAATATGCAAATACCTCCTATTTGTAAATAATATGATATAATTTGTTTGATAATATGACGAAAGGATAACATCAGAACAGGTTTTTAAGAGAAAGGAGCTTCCGAAAACATTACTTTGTTACTTGTAATGTTGCACCTTTTGACCAACTGTTATGACATAGTGTGAAAAAGGGCATGAAAAAAAATAATATAACAAGGCATGAAAAAGAATGTAATAAAATAAAAGACAACAAGCTTAAAATATACTTGGTTAGATATCTTGATACCAGAGAATAAATCTGGAAAGCAAACATATTGTTTGCGGCCAGCTGGTGGTTGGTTACTTCTGTACCTCATGGCATTGTATATTGTCCTACAAAAAGGTTTCCAAACATACTTCTTTTGCATTGTTCCAAAATAACGACCTGCAATTTCATAAAAGTGTGTTTAAACTATTTCATATTATATTCTTATAGCCAACTAAAGTGGATATTGCCGATCAAAAAACACTACAATTGAAACAAAACCATAAGAAGTAATTGCTATTTCGATGAAATTGTAAAAATTATAAGATTTGCCCCTGCATAGACACTGAGAAGCAGGCACTCGTGTGGTGCCGGGGCCTAGTGGATAAGGTGCTGGAGTCATATGTGCATGGTAGTGGGTTCAAGCCAAGCCACGGCATGAGCAGATTTTCCTTAAACTGCTTCACTTCAGGTTGCAAGTGGGTAATTGGCAGAGATGGCGATTGTGAAGTCGGTTGAGACTGCCTGTGCGATGTCACAGACTATACAAAATACATAATTTTTTTACATTTAAACTCCATCTTATGTCTGGTGAGACCTACATGCAGCTGAGATGTGCATGTAGTACTTTTATTCTGTAACAAAAACTACATTTTTTTATGTAAGTATGACTGACTGAAATTGACACCATTAAAAGCAACAAAATTGTCTTCGTCAAACGATTTGGGCAGCCTATATACACAACCTCACAATTACATACAGCTTTTGCTGAACATGATAATCAGATGTATAATTCAGGTCCTTCATGATAACAATCACACCCCATAGGAGGTAGCTTTCTTCCCACAGATGGTACCGAATGACTTCCTAGTCTAAATAATCAATCATTATGAATAATAATTGTCATCCAATACTACAGGCTTCTCTGCTGAAACTAGAATTAAAATATTTATTGGCAGTTTTGTGTAGTGGCCTAGTGGTTAAAATATTGGCCAGTTCCTATTAAGGTCCTGGGTTCGAATACCAGTCACTCAATTTGATATCAATCTCAATAGAGTCTTTTCTGAGCAGCCCTGAATTCAGCAAGACCCAAGTCTTTCCCCTCCTCTTATTACTCATTTTACTTTTCAGACATAGTAGGTCATAATTAACTGATTCCATTCATACAAGTCTTGGAAATAACAGAAAGCAACTAAATGATAAGATGTCAAATAAACATTACAATGCACTAAAAATACTGCTGCTAGGATGCACTTTGCTTTAGCCAATCACAGCCAAGGGCGGGAACTTTTTCAGCCAATAGAATCAGTAATCTGTCAAAGCCACCTGGTGGAAATATAGAGAACCTTCCGTGAAAATCCACTATTGGGTGTGGTCTTGCATGGTTTATCTACATCACTTGTTTGTTAGTTGCACACGTTTCTATTGCATAAATATACCATGGCTCTCAGCCTATAAGGAATTGCCCTGGATTATCATCTGTCTTTTACGGAGCTTTTAAAGGGACGTGGTAAGAAAGAAAAAAAGTTATATTTTTTTGTTATTGTTTCTATTTAAAAGCTCCCCAAGTCTTTCAAATACCAAGGTGCATTATTCGAACTCATGTGATATGAATTGAGTAATAAAACCACTGTATGCAGTGGTATGTTTAACTTTCATATATAATTAAATAAATGTCTTTATCTGTCTTTGTCTGTCTGTCTTGTCTGTCGATCAGTTGTCGCTTCCGAAGAAAAAAAATATTTTAGATTTTGAGAAAAATTTTACCTTACAACTGTTTGCATGTGGTATGATATTGGGTCATGCATTAATTAAGAATTTAAAATGCAATAGCTTGGCTTTGGGTTTGACAGCAATCTATTTTACAGTAACACATTTTATAGCCGAATGCAACAAAGTGCAGCAAAATCCAGTGTAAATGTTTTGTGACATGGAACTATAAAGATCACTTCGCGTGAAATCAGTTTAAGGACATTATTTGCAAACAGACTTAACAGGCCAACGATTTCCCAAAATTGGATAATTGGCTTGAAATGAAATCTCTGCAATGGGTGACCAGGAATTCAAAACAATGGTAAACTTGCAAGCACAAACAAAATAAACTGAACTGCACTTCCTTACCTTCGACTATATTGAGCAATTAAGTGTAGCCAGCCACTTGACGAAGTCTCCTGGTGATAATTTACCATGCTTGAGTAGTCCCCAAACAAGATAGAAATGGACCTAGTTTCTTTGGTCTCAATTTCAGCTAGTCAGTTGTGTTTTGAGTAGTAAATTCTTGTGTGAGCATGATCACAACAGATTCAAAACATCGCAAATAAATTCAGGTCACTGTGTTTTAAAATGTTATCATCTATCATGACTCATTGTAACATTGGAGCTCCCATTTTATGACAAGGTCCTAATATGAGTTATGGAGCTCGTATCAAAAGACAACTACCAGTTTTGACAGTCAATTTTTGACACTAAATGAGCCCAGTGTGCTTCGTTTAATTCACCAATTCACGATTCACCTTATCCAGAAACACGAGGGCTGAAATAGACCAGTAACCAACACTGTTCACATAGAAAAGGTGTACATCAAGGTGTTTTTTTACAGTGATAGATAGATAGATAGATAGATAGATAGATAGATATATAGATATGGGAAGTGCAGCCCTCTAAGGCAAGTTCTTGCCGCTATCGAGGGTTGATTGATGAGGTGAGAGAGAGGAGGAGTCCACCCATGTTACACATTTACCCCATGGGTGGGATCTTTTACTTGCCTCAGCATAGACAATTTAACGTCTCATTCATACGACATCCAGCTGGGCTGATGCTCTCGAAGGGTGCCACTTGGCACATAAAATTGTGGCTCCAATGTTAAATGAGCTGGTGGGAAAATATTTATAATATGCAAAAAAGTATTGTAGGAATTGCATTGCAATATTTAATGTACATGGTGATATTAGTGTGACAAGTTTGTTTGGTAATATCATGTATAATATTTCTGCAGACTCTTCTATTGTCGAAATTTTTATAATGTGACAATATGTTCTGCATATATTGACATAATTTCAGTTAAAATGGTAATTTAAATGGTGCGCCGATAGTTTTGTAATATCTGAGTGAAATATAACAATTTCATATTACTGCAAGTATTTGTGGGAGTCCATGTTAGCACCTTGTAACAGTGTGCTCTACTATTTGAAACTATGACTGGCAAGTGTTTAGGGTCCACATATTAATATTGTGAAATGTTCAGCTAGGAGCAACAAGCGGAAATTGTCAGGAAATAATCAGAAAATAATAATAAATCATTGACAAATATACATAAATAGACATTTAAAATGTCTGGAATAACCCAACAAAAACATTAAGGTCGCGAATGACACAAGAGCCCTCCTTCAGGCTGGTGGTAAAGCAGGAATTGAAGATAGCGTCCAAAATGGCTGCCGTTTCACATTATTGCATAGACAGAGGCCAGCTCTGCTGCAGGTCCCAGGTGGAGTCCCTGTCTGGACACTAGCTTACATATTGCAATAAACAATTCTATGATTATGTAGTTTAATGAAAATGATAGCATATTCTGTCAGTTCCCCTTAATTTTATTCTATTGTTTACGTTTCAAATTATCGATTCCAGAAATGTGGATTATGTTTATACAAGTACGTTTCTGTTATTTAAATTTTTTTAATTTGCACTAAGAACCTGTCAATCTTTTCTCATAGGCCTATACTGTGGAAGAGATTTGACAGTTTTTTTCACAATCTTAGAATTACTGTCAAGCCTTTCAGATTTATATAACGGGTCTCTAATATTTATACATTTTTTTCTCTCCGGCTTTTGTGGTATTTATCATTATTAGTTTTTTTTTTTTTGGTAGGCTCTTTCTGGAGCCCTTATTAGTGTTAAGGTCACAAAATTTCTGATCCATTTCTCAAAATTGATATTATCTCAGTTGACACCATCTTAGCTAAGACCAGTCCATATACATCATATTGTGTCTAATGGAGAAGTTAAAATGTTCAAAAATTGTCAAAATATCATGCAGTGTGGGCAGGCACTGCAGCAGCTGGGACTGGCTGGCTACTGGGGACAATTTGCCTCTGGCGCAGAGCACATCATTTGAACACTCCGAATTATCAGTGCTACAATCTTCATACCTCTCTGCATATAGGCCTAGCTAATTCACAGTAAGTGTCATATGTTATTTATTAAATTATTCATATTCAACGTATCTATATTAAATAATTCAAAGTACCGGCGTTTTATATCTACAGTTGTATATTTAACATATTGAAACTTTAAGTGAATTTATTTAACGTAAACATTAAATAGAAATGATACAAGTAAGGTACAGTGCTGATACATTGCAAACATTGGATCAAACGAGTTAAAATTGTGACGAAACTAAAGAAATTGCATAAAGAGATATAAAAAAAAAACACCCTACAGTATTTGTATAGTGAAATAGCAGCTTCTTCGTGTAAGTTTATGTTCTGTCATAACTCTGAATGTATATTCCAAGATCTTGCTATATGACTTCGAAGTTGCACTCTTAGCAGGCATTGAGCAATGGCCTAAATCCTTTGCCGCATCTCGGACAATTCTGGATTTTCTTCCTCAAATTTTTTTTTTAAGAGTTCATAATGACGTTCACATAGTTTACCTATCGATTTTATTTAATGAAACTCAGGTTCGCTTTTGAAGTGCAGCATTTATGTTCTGATTTGTCACTGAAGATGAAATCCATAGAATGGAGATAGGACAAGATTTTGAAAAAACGTTAGTTTATTTGATGTCAATTCTGATATTTCGAGTTTAATTACACATGGTATGCAGCATTATCATGAATGCAATGAACTAACTGTTGAAATTAAAATAATTACCTCCCGTGATAAATGGAGTTTAAAATACTGTGGGTGGCATTTTCTGCACTGAATAACACAATACCGCAAGCGTAGTTCAGGAAATAATTATAAGGAAATCTCACTGACTAGTCTTTTAAACAAAATGGCTAATCTGTTGTACATTTTGACTAACGTTTTGTTAGACATTTTAACGAAATTGAAGTTCGTGGATATCTCAATAATACATTTCGAATCACTGGCCCACCATAGCAATTTCTTGCTCACAGTTAGTCATCTTTATCTGACAAGTTAGTCAGTCTAAGTCATATTGACTACTTAGTCAAAACATGTCACACTGCATGACATTGACATCTTGCCATTATGAAATTGTTTCCAGGGTAGGGCCCAATAATTTGTTGGATGATCGATCATGATAAAGTTGTTAGTCAAATTTGTTATGGAGGTTAGTCATTCCACACACTGTATAACACAATAGAAAATATTTTCATTCAATTTGTTGAAATCTGATAATGTGTTTGTCAAGTTTGAGAGTGGGAAAAGCTTTTCCATGCCTTATCATTAAATTTTGCAGTTGCTATGACAATTAAAATCTTCTGGTAATTTTCAAATATAATGAACCGTTGTTCTGAAGAACACAGCTTATTAGACAAAATTGTGATTGCGAAAAAGGTTTTACTACAGGTGCATTACTGCCATTTTTCAAGCTAAATCTCACTCAAATCCAGGTTAGAATAGTTCATCTAGTTTTATTAAGCTGCCCACTGAGGGTACAAATGTGAAAGCATATCATTAAAGCTGCCTATGGTAATTGATATAACATCTTATCTGTTGATACCCAATTAATTAAAACAAAATTTACCTGTGTCTGCGCAGCACCTTACAACCAATTTCATAGACTTGGATATCAATCTCATGGACTTGGAAGCTGAGCTCCAGAGCACGTCACGTGTTTTCAGGACTCCCATTGGTTAAGGCAGTCCCTCAGCCAATAAGAGTCCTGGATTCACATGACGTCCACTGGCGTTTAGTTTCCAAGTTTATGAAATTGACTGTAAATACATGGAATCAAAGTTGTCAGATTACGTTAGTTACGTAATAGTGAGCTCTACCTAGAAAATTTACATTAAAAATTAAAAAAGGAGCTCCTTATTTAGCATAGACAGGATGTGCTGATCCTATAATTATATGTAAGACTATAGAAAGGCCTAAAAAATGCAAAAAGATTGCCTATTTTCTGTTTTCCAAGCCAAATTGCATCTTTTTAAGTTTCATTGTTAATACTGTTCAGATATAAAGCCCCTTTTTGTATCTTATATTCGTGTGTTTAATAAATTATCAAGATCACTTGTTATGCGCATTGGTTGGACATCGGAGCGCCATCGACCGACAACGGCCATGGAAACCATGGCGAACTAGCTTGCATGCATGGTAACGGGAGATATTTTAGATATTAATAAAGTTGTTTGACTGATTGATTTATTGATTGAATTAGATGATAACTAAAACGTTAAGGTCTCACATGATATTTATTTTTTTTCACAAGCCTTTAGCCATAATATTGAACGCTAATCTAACAATTATTCCGTCTTTCTAAGAATTAAGGCCTCCTCAATATTACAAAGTTTGGTTCCTGACAGAGCTCTTGCCACACTGCACATATATATATTTATCCAGATTTGTCACTACCACGAACTCGTACATGTGAAATAACGAGCATTGACGAATTTGTGGAGGTGATAAAACGAGCACAGGTGTTAGTGTATGTGTCATAATGATCACTCGTGCAAGTGCACATCTGTGCATTCGTCTAGCTGCAACCCCGTACACTCGTGGATGTGTGGCATTATAAGAGCCTGTAGGGGTTGCTTACCTACATTAACGAGCACTCGTGTAAGTGCAAGACATGCCATCATGCAAAATACTCCAGCATCACAACACAATAAATTATTTACCTGATCCCTACACATTAACCTTTACATTACGTAAAATATGATTGTGCTATAACACAAAGGCTCGTTCTTGGCAATTGATTGCATAACCACGAATGTTCCATTCGCCGATGTGCACTCGCACAGATGTTCCTGTTAGCAGGTAGGCGAATCACGAGTGCTCCCAATTACATATAGACGAGCTCGTTTAATGAATTGCGTAACACATGCACGAACAGACAAGTCGTGTATATGATCGTGATTGCATAACCACGAATTCGTTCACATGCTAAATCTGGCAAAATATATACCTCCACTCATGACCTTATATGATTTTGAGATTCTGAGACATGATTAGGGCTCTGGGATTATCTACATTTGACATTACAAATAGAATATATGTCACTTGATAAAAGGGCACAATCAGAATTGAACAAAAAGGATAAATTATTCATAAAACAATTTTATCCTCCAACTTACTAACTCTTCTCCCTTAGAGGCAGAATATAAAATTGCCTAGTGTATACCCCCCCCCCCCCCCCCAGGATTTGCGCCCATGCTGCAATCGCCAATCTTGTTTTCTTTTGTCTGCCAGCTAGTGCGAATGCTAACAGGAAATTCTTATGCCAGTCAGAGCCTTCTCTCAGGAAATTGCTTTGAATGGCCAAGTAAATTGGAGTAATTGTGTCAGCCATTTTGTGGAATTTGTTTATACTTAACCGTTTTACATGTATTTAATGATGAGGAGTACATTATATAGGAACTGGGACCATGGATATGCAAATAATCTATTGATAATGTATACCTTCAACTTTTATACTATGTAGATATATATTGAATATAGAAATAGTGAGTAGAAGTAGACGTAGTACATGTTTTTTTGTTTTTTTGACTAATGTATCATATATGATATTACTGTGTCAATAAAAGCATATATATATAACACAGGATGTTGTGTTAGCTATTAACCAGTAACTACAAAATCATTTTATTCAGTAAAATTATCAAATTACAGTATCTTACTAAAGTCTCAGGCCACCCTCAATGCGATGCATCAGTAAGGGGTTAGGATTTGTATATATTAATTTAAAGATTCTGTCGGTATGGTTGAACACAAGTCTACATTAAAATACAATTATTAAAATAGATATGTAGATAGATATATATAGATAGATATATTTAAAGGTTATATCATGGGTTGATTCAAAAGACCCGAAGGGTCAAGGGAATATACTGGTCGAAGGGGAGTATATCGGGGATACACTGCATCAACCCATGGTATGACCTTTTTATCCCATGCCTCAGAATTTGTATTAATTTTATTATGATATGACGAATTAACCCTATTTTTATTTTTCCAAGGTGACTCATTCAGAAAATATGTTTCTTTCAACGAGGCCCTGGTTAAAATACAAAGGCCGTAATAATCAATAAAATATCGTACATAGAGTCTATACACAATTTAAAAACTGTGCTGTATGTACACAATGCTCAAAGTCATGTCATGTATATTTTTATTTATGATTTGGCCTATTAATGCTCTTACCAAACTGAATACATAAATCAAATCTGTAATCATCATAAAACGGCTGAAGGCCTCCAGTCATCAATAGGACTCTTATTTATTGATCTAGGCTTTTGTTTTTCACAACAAAGCCTCCTACATGAAAAATACTGGAGCCATGCTGTGTATTGAAGGAACACTTCAGCAGAAAATCCGATTTATTGTTGATATACGTGAAGTAATTTGTTTTGCCGACAGAAGGCGCCCTGAGATGGCCTTGAGCGGAAAAAGGAGCAACTTCCTGTTCAGAATGGAATCCCGTCATGCAATGCTGTGACGTCATAGAGGGTGACCTTGCGCAACGAGGCTGAGTCCCCCAGATGAAGGACATCCTATTACAGGATATTGTAGACAGTAAATATGATTAACTTTCATGAAGTGATAAAAACAATGATAATATATTAATATTTTTATTGACATTTTATTATACTATTCTGAGGAAACGTTGAGAGTTGATTGAATGGCATTCTGTACGTGAAGGAAATTGATTTAAAGCTTCAGAATGAGAGAAATGTAAACTGTTCTATCACATCCTATGGATAAGTGAAAACTTTTTGTTAAACTACCCACTCACATAACTTGCAACATTGGCTTGATATCAGCTCCGTGTCGGCACCATTGGCTTAAAGCCGGCCCATTGTCGGCTCAGCACCAGCATTCATTAGCGAATCATTGGTGCAGTGGAGGTATATATTTTGCCAGATTTAGCATGTGAACTAATTCGTGGTTATGCAATCACGAATCTGACCAATTAAAATAAACATATGATCTTTGTTGCGTTTTCAGTTAATTAAAATGAACATGTGATCTTTGTTGCGTTTTCAGTTAATTATTTCCCGGTATTCTGTGTCAAAATACAGTGTAGTTGCTGTGTAAAATCTCTGCATGTCTTGCACTTTCACGAGTGCTCGTTAATGATAATGCCACACATCCACGAGTGTACGGGGTTGCAGCTAGACGAATGCACAGATGTGCACTTGCACGAGTGATCATTATGACACATACACTAACACCTGTGCTCGTTTTATCACCTCCACAAATTCGTCAATGCTCGTTATTTCACATGTACGAGTTTGTGGAAGTGACAAATCTGGATAAATATATATATGATGAGTGAGACATTTTGACATCATGAGGGCAATATGTAGGGCATTATAGGCAGGAGTCATTCTGCACTTCACAAGGAAGAAGTCCACTGATTGGCTACTAATGAGCCGTTTAAGTCAAAGCAGCCAATCAAATCCTCTGAAAGAAAACAAACCATAGGGGTATGCAAGTATGTCACTGACCACAGCTATCTATCTATCTATCTATCTATATATATATATATCTATCCATCCATCCATCCATCTATCTATCTGACTTCAAGCCTTTTCTTTCCTCATTTATATTGGAAGTTTGCAGGAAGCGTGGGATCTTTTACTTGCCTCAGTACAGACGAGTATAAAATAACAAAATTTTAACATTTCACGTAAATGACATCTAGTGAAGATGTTGGACATGCAGAGCGGCTGGGTTTGGAACTGAACCTGGGATATTCAGTGCTGTTGAACTGCTAGGCTACCCATGCAGCTGCACATGTCTCAGATAATACTACTGCTAAAATTAATAGCAAGATTCAAAATGAATGTCTTCATCTTTAGGTTTTATCTTATCAAGGGAGGAGCAGCCTATATCTTGGCAATGATGGTTATTTGCCTTCTTGTCATCTTAATGGTCATTTATTATGGTCACTGAATCACTAGAGATATTACAATGGAAATCTAGGGAACAGTTAATCAAACTCATAGCAAGATTATCATTGTCATGAGTTAGAATGTTGGATTTTGACTTTTTGCTAACAGTTTATCTCTGTTGTTCTGATCTATGCTATGTATGATAAAACACCACCGAAATACTATTGGACATTCATTTTGAATCATACTGTAATTACATGTAGAGTTAAATCATTAATTAATGTGTTATTTCATCAGATGATATTTGTTTTATTCATTTCAGACAGAATGAAGACTACAGTCACTCTGGTAATTTGTGCCTGTCTGTTGGTTTTGAACTTGGAACATTCAGCAGCTGTGCACCCCAAAAGATTCAGAAGTGCAGCAGAATACCAACAATACCTGATGGACCTCAGGAAATATGTGGACATGATGTCAAGAATTAGGTAAAGCACAATTTCATGATTGTGATGCTTGTGTTTATGATACATCACTTGACATGGATTAGACAAAACACTGCCTTGATAATTTAAGCTATTCAAGATACAATAAATACTTTGGCACATAATCTAAAGATAATAAATACATTTTTATTAATTCAGTCGGGTCCAGGGTGGGGGCCTGGCTCAGTGGTAGCGCTTCCAACCACTGGGTCCTGGGTTCAATTCCCAGTCGAGCCTATGTTCAGATGTTGGGAGGCAGTTTCATCCTTCATCTCATTGCCATGATCCCGGCCTGTCCTAATAAGCCCATCAGGTGCAGAAATACAGGACATACATGTAGAGTCCTAATCCCCCCACTCCCTCTACATAGCCCAATCAGGTCTGATGAGGCATTAAAAAATAACACAAACACACACACACCATCACACACCCAACAACCCACAATTCAGTTGTGCCCAGAAGTTTACATACATTTGAGCAGAACTCTTTCTTTTCAAACAGGCCCATATAATTACGGCTCTAGACAGTGAATAATGATTCTAACCGTTTTCTCCTATTTATATCAAATGTTTCAGGAGAAATTTTTGTTCACATGGAGAATTTTATTCACATATGTAATTTCATTATGACCAATCCATTGCCCATAATCTATAACGATATTATATTATAATAGTGTATTTTGAAAATAATAGAACGTACTGCAGTGTGCCTATGATGATTGTACTGCAATGAAATCAATCAGAAAAAGTCTTCAGGAGATTTATGAATTTAAATCTGCAATTCAAATGCAATTTTAATTTTCAGGCTAGGAAAACGTTACCAGAATGACGTCGACACACGACTGCATCCCGGCATGTTCCAATGAGCTGGAAAAGTATTGAATTTTCCAGTAAAGCAGGACTACAACATGTGCTTTATATCGATAAGATTATTTTGCTGTTGTAACCAGATTGCAGATATAGAACTGTGCAATTGCTAAAATCAGAAAAGTTAAAAAAAGAAAACAGGAAATAAAGTAATAAATATTGTTGGCTAAAAAATTGAGATTGTCTTCTGTTGTTGGTTTATCTGTTTAGCCAGGTGGCAGCAGATATTTTTCTATGTTCGCAAGTGCCCTCTAGTGTTTCACAAATGAATTACGTGTCTTGTATTGAGTCACCAACTCTAAGAACATACATTAGATTGATATCTCCCACATACAAAATTAATTTAACATGGCAATTATTCAGTCATCCTCTGTCAAATTATTATCAAGTCAATTTTATTATATCCCAGTTGGGTAATGAAGTAAATATTTCATGATAAATAAAGCTGGGAGTCCAATCATTGTCACATTTACTATATACCCAGGCACAATACGAGGCACCAGGTACAAGGCACCACCATTTAACATCTCATGCAACCAACATCCAGCTGAGATATAGCTCATGAAGAGTGCCTGGACTGGTATTCTAACCCGGGACCTTAAAGGTGCACTGTCTGAAATAATGATATAAATCAATACTGCCTTCTTGTCTCATATTTTTCACCATTACATACCCACTTTTGCACAACAATTTAGTTTTAATTTACAATAAATAATATAAATATTAGTTTTTCATGCCATCAAAAACTCAATATGTAAACAACCCAGTGATGACGTCACAATACTGAACAATGGTGATGATGTCATTTTCTATTGTGTTTCCAATGTTTTGGTCTGGATTTTCTCTCAATTAATGTCTTATAAAATCATTAATTCGCACAAATTGTGTGCCTTGATTCCTAAAGGTAATTTTCAACTGTTGGATAGCGTCTTAGAAAATTGCAAATTTGACAGACAGTGCAACTTTAAGTTGAGATAGTTAGCCAGGCTTATCATGCCTTGATTAATTATTTATCCCCACTTATCACACCTCTTCTCTTATTATCATTTGGGGTTAATGGCAATTCAGAAACCTTGGGCTTTGTCATTATCAGTGTAGTACATAATGTATACATATAAAAAAATCAGGGTCTGTTTTAGGCCTACGACTGATGTCAGTAGTGTCCGCAGCTTGCCTAATAACCCAAGGTATGGCAAGGTACCAGACGTCGGGAAGGCTCAAGCTGCTGTACCTGAACTTCTGACTGTCGTCATTTGCTGTATTTGTGCACCTAATGACAGCTACATTTCCAGCAATGTGGGTGTTTTATAGACCTGTCACCATCAGTATTAAAGCACTACTGTACCACTGCAGACCGTCTGTAGTCTGTGTAATTTGGTCAGCTCAATGACAGGTTATCAACCATATGCAGTATAATTGACCTACAACTGATGTCGGCAAGATGTAGGATAAGGTCAGGCCCATTACAGTAAGCAATGGGTTAAGATTGTGTATACTACTGACGTCCGTAGTATGCCAGTATCAATTAGCAGTAATTGCTACACTTTTGAAAGTTTCAGACGTTGGTAGTGGGAAGCTATATGAACCACTGGAAAAAGTGCAGTATAGTGGACCCAGATTTATGACCGTATTTAACAAGCCTCATTGCCAGGCCTATGACGTAAAAATGCTTGAAATGTAAGTATGATGTCACAAACTAGGGTAGTTATGACGGTATGGACAGGTTTATTTTTTTCATTTTTCAAACTCAAACCCCAAACCCCTGCTTATCTACACCAAATGTTATTGTAATTGTGCTAGAACTTAAAACTTGAAATATTTGATAAAATTTAATTTTTAATGGCCGCCAAATATGGGCATAAATTTGGGTATACTGCTCTAAACCCGAACCACTTCTGACACTCCAGTAGTCTACCGACTCAGCTGCTGTGAGCTTATAAGAACGCTTCATTGTCATCCAGTATGGGTGATGTTGGATGGCTGCATAGTATGTTGGATGCCTACAGTGTATGTTGGACGACTGTGGTCTATGTTGAGTGGAGAATATAATCTTCTCTTTGGCCAATATTATTTTTCCTCGTCCCATGAAACTCTATGTAGGTCTCCTCACCATCCACTATTGTTGAAATAGTTGAAGAGATGAAACCTGGTCTTGAGCCTCCTCACCAAACAGTAACCTCAAAAGTAAGGCTGTGAAATATTACACTCAAGCCATATGTCGTCCTGCTCATATTCTGAATATAAATGTTTTGATAGTATTTTTGCTAGGTTTTTATGGTAATGATAAGCTTACTTAAAATCGGATTAATAATAATGGAGCAGCAGCCGCCGCCAGACAACCACCTTCTCAGACGAATATCTCGCTTAATATTTGACTAAAATCGGAATAACATTAGGGGAGCAGCAGCCTTTTAAAGAAGCGCTCAGCATTGATACAGTCAGGGCGCGGACGTCTGCGAGAGCACCACTGTTTGCCTCCGCCAACCTAGCTGTCTTCTCAGACGAATAACTCGCTTAATATTTGGTATATTTTCGATCCAAAAACACCTACAACTCGGCGAGTAACCCGTAGAACCCGCCGAGTCACCAGTAGAACCCACCGAGTCACCTGTAGAACCCGCCGAGTCACCCGTAGAACCTGCCTAGTCACCCGTAGAACCCGGCGGGTCACCCGGCGGGTGCTGCCCTGCCCCTTTTTGCCGCCAGAATCCGTCGCCAACCCGGCGGAAAAAGCTGTTACATAACCGTTACGTCACTCTATGGGTTCACTACAGCTAAAACAGCCCAGTTTGACAGTAGCTTAAGACTTAATCATGTGCTCTTAAATGAAGGATCATGAAATCAATAAAAAGCAAAACCTACTCTGACAAATATCCTGTTTTTGAAACACACATTTGTGTAAACGGTGTCTCTTTCAGTCATTCATAAGTGGCAATATTTTGCCCTTGAATAGACATACACTATACGCCACAGCGAAATAATTGAAAAGATTATCTTATAGAATACAGGCAGGCATCATTCAAACAGCTTATAGCTCAGATGCCTGACCCAGCGTCCTAGTTTTTACATAATAATTAGTAATTTAAAGCCATATGAAAAGTGTTATTGTAATAATTGATGTATGTACATGCATGTATGATATCAGGATGCTAAATAAATTCAATTCAAAAATTCAATATATTTTCCATTTTCTAAAGTATGGTTGCTGTTGCAGTCCTAATAATATATGACTCCATCAGTGCCTATACTAATAACAAATACACATATTGATAATTATTGTGCAAAATTACAAAACTCTAAGCATATATGGAAATCACACTTATATCACATTTTGTCTAATTTCTATCACAGAAATGAGTATGGCTGCTGGACAGTTCAGCTTCTGTAGCTATAAGCAACTATACATGTACATAGCATTGTTCACTACATTTTAAATATCATTTGTACATGGCAGTAATAATCTACTATAGTGACATCATAGTTTAATATATAGATAGATAGATAATTATGGAAAGTGCAGCCCTCTAAGGCAGGTGTTACACATTTACCCCATGGGTGAGATCTTTTACTTGCCTCAACATAGACTCTGAGTACAAGGGACAATCAATTTACGTCTCATCCAAATGACATCCATCTGGGATGTTGCTCATGAAGGCCCCGTATTGAACCCGGGTCCTTCAGAGGAGCAGGCGAGCGTCTTACCACTAGACCACCCAGCTGCTTATAAATATGAATTTATACATGTATATTTCTTTTGAAATTTTTCCGATATGGTTTGATTATCATGCAAATAATTAATGGATGAAGGAAATTCTGTTTAAAAAAGAGAATAGACAAACAAGAAAAGAAATAAAATGGGAAAATAGATATGAAAATGGTATAAAACTTTTGACATGCTGTTGTTGTCGAAGTTCACAACGTTTTAAATTACTTTTTTTCCACAGCCTACATCATTCAACAAACATAAGTATACCATTATTTAAAGGGGAAATGTTTAATGTCACGGTGGGTAAGGTTAGTTAAATTCAATATTGTGCAATTAATTAATGTTACAAAATGTAAAGCGGAAATGATTAACGAAAGAAAATTGTTATACTATACTAAGTGTTATGTTGCACTCAATTGAAATTGTTATATTACACTAAACAGCTGAAATTAAAGTATTGTAATGTGTATAGTAGTCCAGCTACTATAAACAATAATTTCCCTAATGAACAAAAAAAATTCAACAGAATTATATTTCCTCTACCAGGTACTAACTGGTTTGTTGAAACTGTTCATATTCTCACCAGCTTCCAAGAAGTCTAGCTCCATAAAATATACAATCTGCAGATTATTTCATCTTTTGTCATCAAATGAGAATGAGTTTATCAAGAATCACAATTTTAGATTCATGGATATATACTTACAATCTAATTGATTTCAGTTGTATGTAAAATATTGTTAATTTACAGTTAGTCATGCACCATATCGTAGTGGAGATCGAGGTATTATTTGAGTTATTGCTCCTTAGACATTCAGTTATCACAAATTCAGATCTTCATTTTAGGCTATCAGACAACATTTATATCTAATTTCCTTGTGCAGTTTGAATGTTGTAAAAGACAAACATATTTTACTGAAATTCATAATAGAATATCATAAAGCCCAAAATATATTGTCATAACTGTAATTCCTTGGGAGTGAAATTCAATTAGTTGCCTCAAGAGGAAGAATTTGACAGTACATGATAAAATAGATAGTTTTACACGACAGTGTGGTTATGTGCAATGCCTCAGCATAAGAACAAATGTACCTGCGTCATAGCATTTCGCATTCTTTTGCGCTCTCACAGTCGCCTATTTTGGCATTTTCGCTGTTGCTCACAATGAAAGTTCAAACTTGGCTTGCTAATCTCCATTCTCCACCACACTGTATGGATTTCCAAACAGTCTTTGCTGACTATATCTGTGTTCATTTACACTTTTTACAAAATCTCATTGTCGTAAGACTTTTACAGAATGGCGCATTTAGGATCATTGTTGTTTAGACCGTTACTGAGCCTCTGCGAGATTGGTGTGCTCAATCGGCGAGAAAGTTTTTTTGAAAGTCGTTTTCTGTTCCTCTGGTGACTGACAGTACCAAAAGCTGATTGCAATAAACTGTTGAAAACCTCTCGCGCAATCTCAGTTTTCATAGCGGAAGTTTCAAATACATCGCTTCTCGGGATTCCACCAGACTTTGTGCTCTGTCTTCTGTTACTTCTCGCTCCTGACAGAGGTCGTTTTTGTTGCCGACAACCAAGATTGGAACTGGTTCATTGTCTGTAAAACAAAGAAAAAGAGAAATTAGATTTTTAGAATCGAGCAGCAGATTGAGCACACATGCACAGTACATTTAGTATACCAAACCGGGCCAACATAACACTGAATGTGCCAACATTGGCCAACATTGGCCAACATAGTGCCAACATAGTGCCATTGTGGCACATTGAATGGGCTTTGAACAAGTTAGGTAACCCATTATTTTTTTTATATAATCTGATGTGATTCCAAGGTTTCATTGTATATTCCAGGAATTGTTTTCATAAAATGCTTTTAAATGAATCTTTATTTTTCTGCCCCAAAAACTTTTGCCTCTCGAATTCTGATTTAAGTAAACAGATCCAATTCAGTAGAATGTTGCACTTTAAAATTATGCTGATGACTTCAAAGTGTGGCTTAAGTGTAGGATATCAACTCAAGACCAATCGTCTGACAGGTGCAATAGCAATGGCTAAATGGCTAAATTTTCATGCTCCTATAAGCCATATGTTAATTTTTATATCCAGGGTCGTCATGAAATGGGGATATGTTCTTTTCTCATTATTGTTTACATGACAGTTAGGACAGAAGTGCAGATGAAACACAACCTTTTTAAAAACCCAGTTATGGCTTAACTGAAAGTTTCAAAAAAATAGGTAAAGGTGAGGTTTACAGTCTCTTATCAGCAGACACCCTCAACCGACTTCTCAAAATACCTTCCATCAGCAGGCTCTGTTGAGTCTGTTCTCTCCGGAACTTTCTCAACTCCCTCGAGAGCATACAGCTGCGGCATAATGTTATGCCATCACTGTTCAATCCAATGCCATCTAAACCCATAGCCAACCTCCTCATTTACACCTGGCTGGAGGGGGGCAGTGGTTTCAGGAGGATCTGCTCAGTTCCTCTGTGCCATGGCTGGGTTTGAATCCACAACCTTGCATGTATGAGTCCAATAATAATACCTTATCCACTGGACCATGACAGTCATGACACCAACCACATATGTTTTCTAATTTCTGTTAATTTTTCATGTAATCATTTCTTTTGTATCACTTACAAAATAAAATGTATTTATATTCTATTTTTGTTTTTTATACTGTAATTATTTATGATGATTGTGCATGATGGGCCACCAACAAAATGGTTTTTCCAGAGATTCATTCTCCCATTCGGATGACATGATTTTGCCGTGAGCTAATTGCTGATGCCAACATGAAATCATTTTCAAGCCAAACATCATGTGTCATAACAACCAGACAATGATCCACCGAGCTAAATATGATGACAATGTTCCATAAACATATTAAGCCATCAATTTTCATAGAAATCTGAGTTGCTACTGAGGTCAATTATTTTCCTCACAGCAACTCAATGAGACAGGTGGGTGTATTTCACTGGCTATTTTGGGATTCACCAGGCAAACTCAAATTGGAAAATAGCTCCATATTGACATAAAGAGGTAAATCAGGCAGACAGACAGATAGAAAATTACACATCCTGATTCGGGGAACACTTCATGAGCTGTATTTCAGCTGTATGTCGGTTGCATGAGATGTTAAATTAGAAGTACCTTGATTGTACTCTGTGTCTATGCTGAGGTAAATAAAAAAATCCTACCCATAGGGTAACTTGTGACATGGTGCCTCTCATCATTACATCTGCCTCTGGCAGCTGGTTATGTGTAGGCTTGCTATGTTCAAGATCAGTAGCATTGAGATTGACATTCCAGTTGCCAGATATAGAATCAGTTCAACGCAGGTGGGCAGGCTAAGAATAGTTCAATCTCCATTTCAGACAGCAATTGAGGACAGATTAGGTTGAACCTCTCTGCCTTGTAGACCAAAAGTAGCAACTTCCAGTCCTTGTTGGAAAGACGTATCAGATATAATTCTATATAAATGATAAAAAAAAAAGTATTTATCTGTACTTTATCGACAGATTTTTTTTAATGGATTTTCGCAGATTTATTTTAAATAAAAGATCACTGTCCATTTAAACTCATCAGAAAACTAAATAGTAGCACAAGCTGCAGAATGATGGTTTTTCTGTATCTTCTTGCTAGTGGGTGAAGACAAGTGCTGTTTCAGTGTATCGCATAGGCCTGGTATTGAGTGGGTGGGTGGATTAGGGCTTTACTTCCTGTATTTCTGCACCTGATGGGCTAATTAGGACAGGCAGGGACCATGACAATGAGATGACGGATGAAACAGCCATCCAACTTGGGCTCAACCAGGAATTGAACCTGGGACCCAGTGGTTGGTAGCCCACTAAGCAAGGCCGTGCCCCTCGGCCTACTTTAGGGGTTGTGCATTTCAACATGTACAGTTAAAATGTGATTACACACTAAAGACTTACACTTTCGTATCAACCCGATTTGCTGCCTCGGCCCAGAGGATTATATACCTTTTGGCCGCTGCAGACTGTCCCAATAAAAATATTTGATTTGGGAAATTGCAACAGAATATTGACTTGCTCAAACAAAGCCAGAGTGCAGAGCAAACTAACATGGCCTACCTTTCCATCCAAACCTCCCACACCAGAGGTAATCTTTAACCATAATGATTTTTCAGGTGGTTTTTATGCAGGCTAGCTCTGCATGGAGACCGCATGTTGACAATGTGACGTCATGCTGGCGTCACTGATTCAAGTGTGCCTTTAGTACATCTCTGATGTGGGGACTGATGGATCGGTCTCCACCATTAGAGGAGCGAGGAATAGATCCAATTATTGATGTTTGGAGATAGTGGAGAATTGTAAAGTACTGACAGGCACACAATTGTGTCAGTTGATGGAACTAATTTGTTGAAACTAAACTAAACACTTAGAAAGATAAAAAAAAATTGAGGGAAAAAATAAGATAATAAAGAAGAGGATTTTTCTAGCACTGCAGTTGTTGCAAAGATATGGCCTACCCTACCAATATATTGAATTTTATAGATGTCTATACTTACATTTATGATGTCATACATTGGCTAACCTCAAGTCGATAACTTCTATGATGATTACCAAACTTTGAGGTCACCTGTGACCTTAGCTTTTTACCCACGGTCATCCATCTCGGCGTTACAAAATCCAATGGTAAAATTTTCACGGCTTGGTATTACGTTTCTGCCATTTTACCCCTTTCAGGGTTAGTTGACCAGGAGTGAATACATTGTACTTAATCAGACTGAAGTTATATGAACATTGTACCCCATACAGGGGTAATTACTCTGCAGGTTCATTGAATATCTTGCAACATGATGACAGTGCCCTAAAGAGTAGGCCTATATAAACCTATGTGATGAAGATCCGATCATTCACACTTACGTTATAGAATTTCATCCCACATAGGGGCAATTACCCTATGGGATCATTGAAAATGTTTTGACGTGATGGCAGCATCCACAAGAGTATATGCAAATTTGGTGAAGATACGATCACCAGATCGAAGTTACAGCATTTTACCCCATAAGGGGGTACCTACCCTATACTGTCCTTAAAAGTGTTGATTTAATTTGATTCAAAACCATCAATCTGGCTGTGCAACCCCTACCAAATTATCAGTTCTCTCAAAGTGCTTGATTTCAATTTCATATGATATGTGGGCAATCAGTCACATTATTACGTCAATCACAGTATCTACCATTATGTCATTCTCCCATTTTCATTCCGAATTTTTACAATTGTATGATGAATGTTTTCCTGTTAAAATCTGTAAACATGGGTACAAAACAAAAAAGATTTGGCTGAATAAATCTATAAAAGTTAAAAATAAATTGTACATTATCTCGAAACAAATACCCAGCAGTGAAAATATTAACCAATATAGAATATACAAAAAGAGATTACAAAATTTACTGAATTTGGCAGAAAAAGAGTACTATCATGATTTATTGGAAGCTAATAAGGGAAATCTTAAAAAATCATGGGATATTATTAAAGGGATTATTAACAAGAAACAGTCCTCAAGTAATTCTAGTGAGTTCATTATTAATGGTCAAAAAACTTCAGATAAGGAACATATTGCTAATGCTTTTAATAGATATTTTACAAATGTTGGTAAAAGTCTCAATGATAAATTGCCCCCATCTAATGTCAGTCCACTACATTACTTAGATAATATTAATGTTAATAATTCACTGTATTTGTACCCTACTGATGAAAATGAAGTATTAAGAATTGTATCCAATATCAAGACATAGTGTGGGATGGGATAATATTCATATAAAAGTTATCAAAACGACGTTTCAACCACTTAATAGAATCTTTGTTCACCTAATTAATAAATCACTTTCTTCTGGAGTATTCCCTGATGAGATGAAAGTTGCTAGGGTCATTCCCTTATTTAAGGGTGGGGATAGCCAATTGGTTAATAATTACCATCCAGTCTCTGTTTTATCAATATTTTCGAAAATATATGAGCGAATTATCTACAATAGAGTACTTAAATTCATAAATGATAATGATTTACTTTATAAATACCAATTTGGATTTAGAGCTAATTACAGCACTTCCATGGCTTTGATTACTTTAACTGATAAAATTATAACAGCAATAGACAAAAATGATATGACTTTAGGAACTTTTTTAGATTTCAGTAAAGCTTTCGACACTATTGACCATTCTATACTATTTAGAAAATTATATAAATATGGAATTAGAGGCGTTGCCAATGATTTAGTTAAAAGTTATTTGAAAAAAAAGAAAACAATATGTATCTTTTGATAAAATGTCTTCTAAATCTTTGCCTATTAATTGTGGCGTGCCTCAGGGCTCAATTTTAGGGCCTTTGTTTTTCATTCTTTATGTGAATGACATATACTTAGTTTCCAACTCATTTATGCCCATTCTCTTTGCCGACGATAGTAGTGTTTTTGTTCAGGGTAAAAATATTAATTCTATGACAACTAATTTAAACAATTCTTTAGATCTTATATATCAATGGACTATAGCAAACAGATTGTCGTTAAATATTGATAAGACTTATTGCATGTTATTTTAAAAAATATAAAAAAATCCTCCCGGTGAGCTTAGGGTGAAAATTGCCAATAAAATAATAAATGTAGTTGACTATTGTAAATTCCTTGGGGTGTACATTGATGCTAAACTGAACTGGGAGAAACATTTGAATTATATTCGCAAAAAGATTGCTAAAGGCATTGGAATCAATGTTAAGGCCAGAAAGTATTTAAAATCTATATCACTTCTAACTCTATATTATTCATTTGTATGCCCCTATGTGAATTATGGAATTGAAGTATGGGGCTCAGTACTTTCCACAAAATTAATTCCAGTATTAAAGTTACAGAAACGGGTCCTTAGAGTCATCTCATTCTCCCATCCAAGAACTCCTTCGCTTCCCTTGTTTCTTAACTATAAAGTGCTTGATGTGTATAAGATATATGTTTACAAAACTGCTCTATTTATGTTCAAATTTCATAAAGGAGACTGTCCTGTATTTTTTCAGTCATTTTTTCAATCTAATGAACTTGTTCATGATCATATTACTAGACAACATCAGAGACTTCATTTACCATTATTCAGAACTAACTTTTGTCAACGTTCATTTAGATACAAGGGTGCCATTATATGGAATCATATATCGACTAATATTTCTATGAACTTCTCAATATACACAATAAAGAAACATTTAAAATTTTACATTTTACATAATAGCTTAGATCATCTTTGATTCAGAACTGACTTAATTGTTATCTTACATGTATACTTCAATTCTTTCCTCCAATTTACCCAAGGTGTTTGTAAATCTTAAAAATTAATTATTTTTTATTTTTTATTTTTTTTTGTTTTTTTTTTTGTAAAACTTATCTTATAATTGATACTAAATGCATTATAAAATGTTATTGCTTATTACTCTATAGAATGGTACATGTTTAAATTGTAAATAATTATCTCAGGCCCATATACATAATTCTTTGTGTCAGGGCAGGGGAATGCTCTTTTCTATATTGAATTATTATCTGGTTTTTTTTTTTTTTGCCATGCCCTCAGGATTGTGCTCACGAATCTAACTTGCCAAATGTCTGTAACTAAAACAAAATCTAAAAAGTTAGCTACTTTAGCCAATATTCGGCTCAAAGTCAGTGTGGTTTTTAATAATTGTAGGATTCAACTGTGTACTGAACTAAACATAGCCTGAAATCGCATGCACTGAGTAGCCTTTTGAATATAATTTATTGATTATAAATTTAGTTAACCAATAATTCTCTCATCCGTTTTCCGGTGCCGCCATCCTTCTAACTACCACTCATAGCCCACCTCATTTTAATCTTCTTTCGCTTCCTAACAAAATCGAGCAGCTTAGACATGCTCCTCATTCACCTTCTTCATTTCAATATGTCATGGTTTATATGTTTGATGTATGTCTGCTGCCATAAAGGCATTATTTATCCCCACTTATCACACCTCTTCTCTTATTATCATTTGGGGTTAATGGCAATTCAGAAACCTTGGGCTTTGTCATTATCAGTGTAATACATAATGTATACGTATAAAAAATCAGGGTCTGGTTTAGGCCTATGACTGATGTCAATAGTGTCAGCAGCTTGCCTAATAACCCAAGGTATGGCAAGGTACCAGACGTCGGGAAGGCTCGAGCTGCTGTACCTGAACTTCTGACTGTCGTCATTTGCTGTATTTGTGCAACCTAATGACAGCTACATTTCCAGCACTGTGGGTATTTTATAGACCTGCCACCATCAGTATTAAAGTACTACTGTACCACTGCAGACCGTCTGTAGTCTGTGTAATTTGGTCAGCTCAATGACAGGTTATCAGCCATATGCAGTATAATTGACCTACAACTGATGTCGGCAAGATGTAGGATAAGGTCAGGCCCATTACAGTAAGCAATGGGTTAAAATTGTGTATAATACTGACGTCCGTAGCATGCCAGTATCAATTATCAGTAAATGCTACACTTTTGAAAGTTTCAGACGTTGGTAGTGGGAAGCTATATGAACCACTGGAAAAATTGCAGTATAGCGGACCCAGATTTATGACCGTATTTAACAGGCCTCATTGCCAGGCCTATGACGTTAAAATGCTTGAAATGTAAGTATGATGTCACAAACTAATGCAGTTATGACGGCGGTTTCATCTTCACGGTATAGACAGGTTTATATTTTTTTTCAAACCCAAACCCCTGCTTATCTACACCAAATGTTATTGTAATTGTGCTAGAACTTAAAACTTGTGAAATATTTGATAAAATTTAATTTTTATTGGCCACCAAATATGGGCATAAATTTGGGTCCGCTATACTGCACTTAAGCCAAACCACTTCTACCGACTCAGCTGCTGTGAGCTAATAAGAACGCTTCATTGTCATCCAGTATGGGTGATGTTTGATGGCTGCAGTGCATGTTGGATGCCTACAGTGTATGTTGGATGACTGTAGTCTATGTTGAGTGGAGAATATAATCTTCTCTTTGGCCAATATTATTTTTCTCGTCCCATAAAACTCTATGTAGGTCTCCTCACCATCCAATATTGTTAAAAGAAGAGATATGAAACCTGGTCTCCTCCTCACCAAACGGTAACCTCAGTAAGGCTGTGAAATATTACACTCAAGCCATATGTCGTCCTGCTCATATTCTGTATATAAATGTTTCGTTATTATTTTTGCTAGCTTTTATGGTAATGATAAGGTTATTAACAACACAAGTACTACCCCGATAGAATGTCAAATTATTTCTTATGCATCAAGCATGTCATACAAATTATATCAAATATTTAGATTTATTTAAAATATACTCCACTAAAAATTTTAAAATTGTTCAATATGGAAATTATCTGGGACAGCTAACATTGTATGAGATAAAGCCTGAACCACACCTTGTTACACAATGTAATTTACCCGTGGGTGGGATATTTTACATGCCCTAGCATAGACACCAAGTTCAGTACAAGGCACCATTTAACATCTCATGCAACCGACATCCAGCTGAAATGGAACTCACATAGGGCACCTGTGCTAGGACACAAACAACCAAGGACCTTCAGAAGAGTTGGCCATGCCCTATTTATAATAGTCAGGGTTCTTAGCTGAAAAATCTTTCACTTCGTGATACAGCTCTGAAATTTTGTACAATGATAGAGGGGGTCAATGCTATCATTTTTGGATATATACCCACCTCCAAAAACTTGTTATGGAGCATGGTTGCCATGGAAACAAAATTTTAAGGTTTAGTGGAGTAGTCGGTTGCAAAGTTTTGGAGCTGTATTACAAAGTGAATGATTTTGCCAAATTTTGGAGCTAAGAACCCTGACGATAACTAGATTCTAAGTGCTATACTGTGGCATGTCCCACATGCAGACAGTGGTTTGAATTGATAACTCAGTAATTGTGACGTCACATCTTTACTTCTGTTCACAAAAGCCCCATAGGATTAACATTGACATGGAGATTTCTCCAAAGAATAATAAATATCAAGAACCCACACTCTCGTAAATAGGACGCGCTATGCCTACAGGGAAAAGGACGCACATTGTTAACCGAGCTGATTACGTCATAAACGGAAAACAATCGGCGACTATTGAGTGACATCATACTGACCGATTATGACGTCATTTGACACGATAAGCCTATGTAGCGTTCAGATCTAATGCTTGTAACATTGTGTCAATTGTGGTAATATTTAGCTCCATTCGCCCATTATGACAGTGAAATAATGACATTTTAATGTGTTGTTCACGTGCAATTAGCAAGTCTACGCACTGGACTGGAAATTTCTGAATGAATTTTATTATCCACTAGGGCATTAAAGAACTCCAGTGTGCTATGCATGCTGGGAAAAGGAGGCGCAGCATTTACAATGCAAAATATAGCGAGTGGCGCTTCTTAATACTTATTCTTTGATTTCTCTTCAGTCTTCATGACACAAAAAAATATAAACAATCAGAATTGCATCACAAATAATTGTGTTCGATTGTGAGTCACAAAGGACCAACGCCTTGCGTGCTCTGATTAATTAAGGAACACTGGTATTGTGTCCGCGGGGCAAATTATGTTGACGACTACCATTTTGACCTGGACTATTTTAGAGGTACACTCAAGCCTATAGATGTGCTCCATTACAAACACACCTGTACTTGGAAGAACTCCTTGTTCCCAGGGGCCAGCATCTGTTCAGCTCTGCCCACGCAGTTTTCAGGGAGCACATCAGTATTGTCAGCAATGTTGGTGGCAACACAGAAAGTCACTGGTTTAATATGTTGTATATTTATATCCCTTGCAGCGGCTCGTAGTATTTGATTTTAGCCAACTTTGGCACATAACAAAAATAATCATTTTAATTACAAATGAATTGGGTAGAAGAAATATGAAATTATTTTTGAGGCCCATAATGGAATTAAAATTAGAATAGTTTATCTTGTGTGTGTGTGTGTGTTTGTGTGTGTGTGTGTGCGCGCGTGCATGTATGTGTCCTATTGGCAGTCGGGTTATTAGGACAGGGAGGGACAATGGCAATGAAATGATGGATGAAACTGCCATACAACTTAGGCTCGACTGGGAATCGAACCCGGGACCCAATGGTGGCAGCTCCACACACTACCACTGAGCTAGGCTCACAGCTGCTCCATTGGCAGTCACTCAGTCAAAAAGAGTCTAGGACTCTCATGACATCCTCCAGCATTTACTTTCCAATCTGGCTTGCTGTCTGTCATCTCAGATCGGATAGCTTTTCTATAACATTACTGTTTTTTTTAATGAAACAAGTCATAACCAGCACCTCAACCACTGGTTTCAGTCAAGCCAATTCAACAAGAACAACTCAGGCACTCTTTAAGGTGGCTAAATCTCAGCTGTTTGCCTTAATTGCACGAGATGTTGAATCGACGGTGCCTTGTACTTGAGGTCTATGCTGAGGCAAATGTAAGATCCCAGCCATGTGGCGAGAGTGCATCAAAGTGTGGGTTGTCTTCTCTTTAATCTCATCATTATGCTAATAATGCTAATCCTTTATTAACTACTAGAAAGTCCACTACAATACATGAACTTGAATTATCAAACCCCCTCCCCTCTCCCCCCCCCCCCCCCCCCCCCAGCCGGGCTGAAAATTAAATATTTTTTGCATCCACCATGGCCTGCATTGATATTTATTCTAAAAAAAGATCAGCATTTTGTCTCCCTGTTTATTCAAGAGTTCAAAAGGTCACTTGCTCTGTGAGATCATGTGACCTGCCACTCAGCCTCGTTCTGAGTATCATTCAAGGGCCCTGGCAACAACGGTGTCAATGGTTGCTAAGGAGCTGAATCTTGGTATTTAGTGCAGTATAGCGGACCAAAATTTATGCCCATAAATGGCGTCCATGAAAATATCATTAATTTTGGCCTAATTGTGTGCTGGCCATAACAAAAATGTTTGTGTATTGTAGCAGGGGGTTTGGGGGTAGCAGCCCCTGGAGAAAAAAAAAATTAAACAATGTGTTGCCATGAAATGAAATCCACCGTTGTTTGTTTGTGACGTCATACATTGATTTTAAGCATTATACGTCATAAGCCTGGCAACGAGGCTCGCTAAATATGGTAATGAAATTGGGTCCGCTATACTGCACTTTTTCCGAATCTTGCAAGCATGGTTGTTAGGGGGGTGGGGGGGGGGGGGGTCATGTGAACCACAGGTACGGTTGCTATGGTGCAATTCAGTCTCTTTCTGAAAGTGATGGCGGCCATATTGGCAGCAAGCATGTGCTCACTTAGGGCAAATGTAGCTTAGGTGAAGTAGAGGAATAAAGTGCAAATGAATAGCTGTAATTGTGACAGTTAGTTAGAACCGGAGATGATAGAAAGAATGATGTAAGATAGTGGAATTCTGGTTAAGGACTACTAGTTTAAATACCACCTCACTGTTTGCAAGAAGCCCCTTTTTTAACCCCAATGTCGTCTTACCATTGTATTTTACCTTTCTATTACAGTTTTTTATTTGTTATTGTTTATTGAAATAACCTCTTCCCAAAGGCAAAACTTATGCCGCTATCGGGAAGATTTATTAGTGTGAAAGATTAAAATTTGAAATATATTAATTACAATTTGGAATATAATCGTAGTTCGCTATTTAAAATTTTACATTATTATGTAATAATTGTGTATGTCACAACTACACATTTACCCCATGGGTGGGGTTGTTTACTTGTCTTAGCTGCTTAGCATAGACCCTAATGGTTGTCTTCAAGGTTCCTTTGCACTGCCTCCATGTACAAATTTCCAAAGAACCAAAATTGTGTTCAGGACTTGTAATTTTATTGCAGTTATATAAATAAATAACAATGACACAACGATTTCGTTAGAGATTTTAATATTTCAAATGTGTATTTCATACATAAGCTACAAGTATAATGTGCATTTATACATCATATAAAACAGCTTGAAGCCCAGTACCAATTTAACATACACAGGTAAAAGTTTCAATTTAACATACACAATGTCACATTGCTTCTGGGATGAAACTATGCTGAAATTGACAATGCCACTTTATAACGAAATCTGTATTGTATACATTAGTCAGGAACATGTATAATGGTTTTCTCTACTGCTTGTATAATCAAGTTATGGTGTTTATAAAATTATGGAGTGACTCCATGTTAAAATATGTAAGGATCCACCTGATGGATCTGATCTCAGTTCTGACAAATCGAGACGGTATCAAAAAAACGAATCTCAAATTTGATATATTCAATGTTCTCAGAAACTGTTTAGGAAATGTGGTTCAAAACTGCTATGCAGGCTGCTAGAATCTGGTAATTTTCTCCCAACTTTCTAGAACGAAAGTTTTTGCAAACATTTACTGGATTGTTGGAAAATGTCAAGGTGAAAGAAATAAGATTTTTTGATAATCAGAAAACTTACATTTGCCTAAAATGCAAAAGTGCTAGGTGATCTCAATTATTTTCCTTTCTAGAGTAAGACTTAGTCATGTGCTCTTAAATGAAGGATCATGAAATCAATGAAAAGCAAAACCTACTCTGACAAATATCCTGTTTTTGAAACACAAATTTATGTAAACGGTGTCTCCTTCAGTCATTCACAAGTAGCAATATTTTGCCCTTGAATAGACATACACTATACGCCACAGTGAAATAATTGAAAAGATTATCTTGTATTTTCCATTTTCTAAAGTATGGTTGCTGTTGCAGTCCTAATAATATATGACTCCATCAGTGTCTATACTAATAACAAATACACATATTGATAATTATTGTGCAAAATTACAAAACTCTAAGCATATATGGATAATCACACTTATATCACATTTTGTCTAATTTCTATCACAGAAATGAGTATGGCTGCTGGACAATTCAGCTTCTGTAGCTATAAGCAACTATACATGTACATAGCATTGTTCACTACATTTTAAATATCATTTGTACATTGCAGTAATAATCTACTTTAGTGATATCATAGTTTAATATATAGATAGATAGATAATTATGGAAAGTGCAGCCCTCTAAGGCAGGAGGAGTCCACCCATGTTACACATTTACCCCAAGGGTGAGATCTTATACTTGCCTCAGCATTTGTCGTCAAATGAGAATGAGTTTATCAAGAATCACAATTTTAGATTCATGGATATATACTTACAATCTAATTGATTTCAGTTATATGTACAATATTGTTAATTTACAGTTAGTCATGCACCATATCGTAGTGGAGATCGAGGTATTATTTGAGTTATTGCTCCTTAGACATTCAGTTATCACAAATTCAGATCTTCACTTTAGGCTATCAGACAACATTTATATCTAATTTCCTTGTGCAGTTTGAATGTTGTAAAAGACAAACAAATTTTACCGAAATTCATAATAGAATATCATAAAGCCCAAAATATATTGTCATAACTGTAATTCCTTGGGAGTGAAATTCAATTAGTTGCCTCAAGAGGAAGAATTTGACAGTACATGATAAAATAGATAGTTTTACACGACAGTGTGGTTATGTGCAATGCCTCAGCGTAAGAACAACTGTACCTGTGTCATAGCATTTCGCATTCTTTTGCACTCTCACAGTCGCCTATTTTGGCATTTTCGCTGTTGCTCACAATGAAAGTTCAAACTTGGCTTGCTAATCTCCATTCTCCACCACACTGTATGGATTTCCAAACAGTCTTTGCTGACTATATCTGTGTTCATTTACGCTTTTTACAAAATCTCATTGTCGTAAGACTTTTACAGAATGGCGCATTTAGGATCATTGCTGTTTAGACCGTTACTGAGCCTCTGTGAGATTGGTGCACTCAATCGGCGAGAAAGTTTTTTTGAAAGTCGTTTTCTGTTCCTCTGGTGACTGACAGTACCAAAAGCTGATTGCAATAAACTGTTGAAAACCTCTCGTGCATGCTCAGTGTTCATAGCGGAAGTTTCCAAATACATCGCTTCTCGGGATTCCACCAGACTTCGTGCTCTGTCTTCTGTTACTTCTCGCTCCTGACAGAGGTCGTTTTTGTTGCCGACAACCAAGATTGGAACTGGTTCATTGTCTGTAAAACAAATAAAAAGAGAAATTAGATTTTCAGAATTGAGCAGCAGATGCACAGTACACTTAGTATGCCAAACCGGGCCAACATAACACTGAATTGGGCCAAAATTGGGCCAACATTAGGCCAACATAGTGCCAACATTGTGGCACATTGAATGGGCTTTGAACAAGTTAGGTAACCCATTATTTTTTTCAGTTTCATATGATATGTGGGCAATCTGTCACATTATTATGTCAATTACTGTATCATTTAATATCCTTATCAGATTGATATTAACATAATTTGGTGCATAGAGCTCTGACAGATGTCATCTGGTTTTTTTTTTATATTGCGAAAAACAAGTCTTTATGGCTGACAGGTAGAGTTAGACACGATTTTGGTGCGTCACGATTTTGGTGCGTAGCTGACATGCTTTAAAGCAAAATCCAACTCACTTTTACTATTCTTGTTAATTGTAAATTGATCTGGCCTTCTTTCTGAACAGTGTCTCTCATTAATAATAATTAATGGCATTGAGCTTAAAATATATTACTATTAGGATCCAATAACATCATTTGCATCTTAATTATTGTAGTAATTACGACCCAGTGAGAGTATCATATTTCTCAGTGCTTGCCAGATTTGCCATGCCCTCAGGATTGTTCTCACAAGATTTTGCATACTAAGCATGGTGGATTTAATAAAATACATAACATATTAATGTACCTCTAAGTATCTTGTATACTATATGTCTAGTGGATTTAATAAAATACATAACATATTACTGTATCTTTAAGTATCTTGTATACTAAGCATGGTGAATTTAATAAAATATATAACATATTACTTTACCTCTTAGTTGCTTGACGAGGTCGATCAAATTGAGGGCATATTGAAATGAACTCTCTTCATTCACCGCAAAGACAATGACGAAAGCTTTGCCAGTTTTGATGCTTAATTCCCTCATGGCTGGGAATTGGTGCAGACCTGCGGTGTCCAGAATTTCCATCCCTCTGTATAAGCCATCTGAAAAATACAAGAAAATTCTGGTTATGGAATTTATTCCAGTAAGTTTACATGGCATGTTCTTGGAAACGGCTCTGCCTACTTTTACAATCACACCCTTGGCAGTCCAGTTCAACCATGAGTCTTTCTCAGCTCCCTGGGGAGTATGCAGCTGATAAGCTGCACTCAGCAAATCAGGTTAACTGCCTATAGCCTAGTACTCATTTACACATGGGTGGAGTGACCTATAATTTGGGCAACATTAGGTCAAAAGGGCTGAAGTTTTGCCGACATTGGACCAACATTGGACCAACATTGAGCCAACATTAGGCCAACATTAGGCCAATATTGGGCCAACATTGGGCCAACATTGGGCCAACATTGGGCCAACATTGAGCCAACATTGAGCCAACATTGAGCTGATGTAGTTTGATTACCTATCATTCCGAGTCAGGGATCAGTGTCAGGGCAACAATGAACCGACATGGAGCAGATGTTGTATGTTTTCTGGAGACTGATGTTAAAATTCAGAACTTAGGCCTATATCAAAATAAAACTTATAGCAACTTTTCTGCACAAAACCATTTTCTATTCTTCATCAGCTTTGCATTGTTCTCCTGGCACGTGGGTGTTTACTATTGTGCTCAATTCTGGCTTTATATATACGGTATTTATTTTGACCTTTAGTCCAATTATAAGGAAATTCTCCACTTATTCTTTACATATGTATATCTTCAACAACTCGACTTGATGTCTCTATATACAGGCATATCAGATATCTTAATACAATTTCCATGTAGAATAACATATAATTTTAGATCTAGAGTTACAAACATGATAATTTCAGATTGTATATTTGTTTCGCACGAGTTGTCTGCAAGTCAAATCTAACTTGAAGCCAAGACAATGAACTAAATGATTCAGTTTTCACCGAGAAATTGTTTAATCTAATTGTTCTAATTGCTTTGAATTACAAAATACCTGCATACTAAAATTGTTCTGGTTAAGTAAACAATTGGTGATAGCACATTTCAAAATTGGTTTCAAATTGATTGTTAAATGATTTCCATTTATGTTAGTGCACCAAAGTTAGAGTGTGGGCAATCAATTTAAGTGTAAACATTTAAGGAGATCTAGTTAAGGTCTTGTGCATTGCATTAAGGAGGTGGATAAATGTGAAGTATTTTGCGAGAGTTTTAAACTGTTGATTGAGAGTTGTGTTAATAACTTATTTACTGCCTTCAGATTCTTGCTCATATGGTAGTTTATATTTTCTGTTAAATTACTGTTAGATGGTCCAAAAACAGTGATTGTAATTATAGAATTAATTACAGGATTCAATTTAGATCAATTTATTACCGTGCTATCTAGAACTTTATCTAATATACGAAAACAAAATCTATTTGTCCTTAACTTTAAAGGCAACTAATCATATTTTTTCAAGGCGAAATAGAATTGAAACTTGCAAAAATTTAAAGTTACTAAAACAATTTTGTACATAATACCACTGTGACATCGATATTAAGGCCATATCAATGATTCTAAAGATAGCCTTAAATGTGAAATTTCAATGTAGTTCAATTTAATACTGGACAAGCGGTTAAAAGATAATATTATGAAAATCATTTCACATTTTTAATTATCATAAATGATATCCGCGCGGAATTCATATAATATTTTTGAAAAATTTGAAAACCACCGTTTCTTGTATAAACTTTTAACTGTAACGCTTTTGTGTACATATGTATTGATATTTTAACACTGCTTCTTTAGATAGATTTCTTTAAAATATCATTAAGGAATTTGCCTCTGGTTTACACAACAAGCGTCAGGCTATCAAGCTTTGGGCCACCTTAATAATGAGGTGGTTTTAAGGCTTGGTGTCTAGTTTGTCAACTTACTAAATTTCTACTCTATCGGGTATACCCATTTCAGCCTTATAAGGCTTCCCTGAACCATCTGCAGAATCCGTTATTAGATCTAAGCTTGGATTCGTACAATTACTAAATATGTACTTCGGGGAAAAGGTAAATCTTCTTTCTTTTCAGTAAATATTTTTGAAACTCAAATGTCACGTTAAAGAGATTAAATTTCGTAGAAATCAAATGGATGGACAATTGTTGACGAAAAACGTCTTATTTTGGTAACATTTGCTTCAAATTTGATACACTGTGTAATGAAAACATCTTATACAAAACTATATCAAAAAATAGACTCAGTAAGCATAATATGTGATCGCATTTTGTCTGCGAATTTTGATGAACAATAAATGATTTTAGAGTGATATTCGTATCATTGCCATGAGTTAGGTCCTCAATGCTGATAAAATGGGCATTCTGAAAAAGCTTGTGTAGGTTGGTAGTCAATATCTGTATATTAATATAAAATTATCTATCTATCCACCATCTATCTATCTATCCATCTATCCAAATATCTATCTAACTATCCATCTATCCATCTATCTATCTATCTATCTATCTATCCAATTATCTAACCATCTATCTATCTATCTGTCTGACCGTCACAAATTATTCTTCATTAACCCAGAACTTTTTTGATGGATCAGCATCTTAACCAAGATTTAACAAAGAGAAAGAAAAACAAAAGGAAGAAAAGTATGCTGAACCAGGTGTACCGAAGGATTTGGTTTCCAAAAACTACCAGAGTTTCCCCGTGCAGGGATAAAATTGCGTGTCTTTGAAGAGACAGATGTTCTAGGATAGACACGCAAATTAAGGAGAATTGTATATCTGTACCATGTGCTAAAATAAGTCAGTTGTACGAATGTCAGGGGATAGAACTACTTAGTTTAAAACAAAATGTCAGCGGGGGTGTAATGCATTGAGTATCCTGCGCTGTATTTCATTCGTATTTGCCTTATTACGTACACTGAGCGACACGAAAATAGCCAGCGACCCCACACGACATCAATAGCTGCTACCATGGCAACGTGGCTTTGACATCACCAAATTTTTCTACAACAGGTCGGCTCCATTCTCACGGCTTGTCGAGGAGAACAATATGTACAGCATTTTGAAACTTTGAAACGCAAAGTTGTAAATTCAAAATTGTGAAATCTAACCTGTACAATGCTTGAAGATTAGAGCATTATATTTTATTTGATGCAGTTTTAACCAAGTAATTTTTAAAAGTATTATTATAGATGGGTATGATGGAGCTAGACTGATACCTAGAGCCCTGCAGGTGTTGACTACCAAGGTTCGAGGTCTTCACAACACTCTGTTTAATTTATTCAAAATGTTCTCTTAAAACTTCTCTATTTTGACAAACAACCACAGGTGGATAACGTTTAAAATTGAAATCGTGTCATAAAATATGAGCTTTCTCGCTTATTGTCATTTTAATAAAGAAAATAAAATTATTTGAAGGCCATCGTGTATCGCGCCTATGACGTCATCATTTCATTCATTAAGGCAAAATCGTGACAGATCTAATATTTCATGAAATGAGATCGTGTTTACTGAGGAAAAAAGTTTTCTGCACGAGGATATACAAATGTATCATATATCTGCCAAGGTCTTTTAAAAATTAATGCGTTGTATTTTGTGGTGTTACAAAAGAAAATAAAAAGCAATGAGATTTGTTGACATAGACAGAAACTGCCAAATATTATGAATAAGCAAAATGTTTGTATGATTTTAAATATAATAAAGAAATATGTTTTGTTGCGGCTACATAAAAGAAAACATTACCAAAAAAACATCTTTATAATTTCGATATCATAATGATACAGTGGGGTCCACTTCAAGACCACCTCGCTATTAAGACATTGTATTTTAGCCCATTATTGAGACCACCTCAAAAACGACCAATTTATTTTTGCAGCAAATAAGGTGGTCTTACTGGCGAGTTTTCATTGTATGCTTATACCTAAAGGTGAACTCCTTTGGTAATCAAGGAACCAGGCTGATAATGTGATTCTAAATAATCAGGTGTTGCAAGACTAAAAATAGCCATCCTAAGAAGCTTCAACAAATAATGCCTTATCAAGCTGTAATGTTCATCCTCGAACAAAGAGTGGATCTGCTTAGTTCCTAAATACCATGGTGAGGGCTCGAACTCATAACTTTGCAGTTTTCAGGCTTGTACTTCGACCATTAGACTACAGTATCTCACATTGAACATTTTTAACATGTTTTTATTGATCACAGAGACGGCCTTTGTATGAACAGCTGGGTAGCTTAATGTTTAAGGCACTGGCCTGCTCTGCTGGGGGTCCTGCTCTCGAACCCTGGCCCGGGCACTCTTCATGAACATGAACATTCCTGACAGATTCATGTCGTTTAGCTTGGATGAATCGTTAGTACAAGGGTAAGTAAAATACCCCACCCATTGGGTAAATGTGTAACATGGTGTTGCCTTTTCCTCCTTATCTATCTATCCATCTATCCATCTGTCTATTTATCTATCTATCTATCTATCTATCCGTCTATCCATCTATCCATCTATCCGTCTATCTATCTATCTATCCATCTATCTGTCTATCTATCTGTCTATCTATCTATGCTCATTTGGCGATACTATTACCAGTTATCCACCCGCTTGCTTTGCTTTTCTCGGTGCAGCAATAATTAGCTCAAGAGCAGACATCAACAAGTGCTTCTTGCACAATGACATTTGAAAATGACTGCAACATTTAATCAGATAGAAAGTAAATGTCAGTAATATAATACTCTTGTCTTAAGAATATTGCACTTTTTCATGCCCAATTCCAAACTAAAATCATTTCATTGATAGCCATCTTTCAATGTAAATGTTTTTATTTATCCGAGGAAAACAAGAAATAGTTCGTTACAGGGACTATTCTTTAAAGGGCCCAAAGTAAACATGGGCTGGAAGTAAACAATAATTTTTCCAATATTTTTAGCCAATATTCCTTAGGACCATGATGAGGACAGGGTATTTGAGGAACATCACAAAATTACAATGAGGAAATTATGTAGCACGTTATAAGGAAGGGGTAATTTCCTGCTTTGTGTGAGAAAAAAAATTGACCGAAAAACAAAGCAAGAATAAAATCCATTTTTTAACATCATAAACACCTTTTAGATACCCTGCAAACACGAATAGGTTGTAACACAAAGTGTGGACCCTAACAAAACTGCCCAGGCATGTTTTCAAGCAAAATTCCTAAAACTGACATTCAATATTGCAGAACATTGTTAAAATATCATCACATGGATTCCTAAAACATTTCAGCAATATTTGAGATAATATTCCCCACATATATTACCAAAATATTTGCACAACATTTAAATTATCATGTTAACTAATATTATGTCAATATATTGAGAAAACATTGTCACATTATAAAAATGTGGACCCTAGAAAAGCCTGCAGAAATTATAAGTTTCCTTATTATTTAGAAGTTTGTACATACCTGGAAAGACCATGAGGTGCCTGTGTATGTCTTCTATGGTTGGTCGGTAGTGAGATGGGAAAATCCCATTGAGAAATTGATCTACTAGGGAACTTTTTCCCACTCCTCCGGATCCCAATAAAACCAGTCTGTAGTGTTCAAGAGTTAGAGATGTGCTTGATTTCATTGTTAGAGTATTGTTATTGAATAACTTTAGTGGAATATTTATAAAGAAAACTTTGATTCCAGTCTAGGCTACAGCAATCTAATTTTTCATCAACAGAAAATTGATATATCCAGAGTAATCAATAGCACTTATTCAGCATCAAGAATTGCTTCGACAGTGCAGTTTATCCAACTCATAAAAGAGTGTTTTAGAAATGTGTAATAAAAGTCTTTGCATCCATAGGTTCTATATAACGGTGTGCTGCAAGGCTGCGCTGTTTCAAGATGAGTAAAATCCCAGCGCGCTCTTATAAGGTTATAGGCTACGCACAGCTCTCTGGCCAAAGCCGCAGTATCGCGTCATAAAATACGTCATTATTGGCAGGATAAAGGAACAATCTGGATATTAATCTCACAACGTGATTGATATCATTTCTATTGTTATTATCTTGTGTTAATAGTGCAACTCAATATATAAAAGAATAATGATACTACTATGCTATTGTTGCATTAATTGTTTTAGAGAGTTGCCAAGATAGCGAGATAGGCAAAAAATCAATCCTCAGGTTTTCGCGTTTTTTTTTTTTTGCTGCGCACCTTCCGAATCAGGCTTTTTCCAAATTATACCCAGTGTGCGCAAGTCGTAAAAATGAGATCAGTAAAGTTGGCTACCCGAACCTAGCTACCTGACAGCTACCCGGCAGCTACCTGAAGATGTAAAGTTAGCTACCCGAACCCAGCTACCTGACAGCTACCTGGCAGCTACCCGAACTTTCCATGTATATAACTCAAAAACAGTTGAGTGTAATTTTTCCGTCTTTGCTCTGAAATATCAAAAAAACTCAAAACCAACCTCTTTTGCCGTAGCTGCGATTGTAAATTTACCAGTTGACCGGTTGGGACAGTACTGGTAAAAAACAAAAATTTACTTTTGTATCTAACTTTTGCAATATGTAAAACTGACCTGTGCACCCGTTAAGTGGGTGTAATTAGGCCTTAGATTCGGGTAGCTGCCAGGTAGCTAGCTTCGCTATCTCATATTCCTCGAAAACGGTCAAACGTGATTTTTCCGTTTTTGTGCCAAAAGATACTTAGGGCAAAGGTTTACGTTCTAGAATTTTTTCGGAATTTTCTGAGCACGTCGAAGATGTGATAAATCAAAAAAATTGAAAAAATTACTTTTTTCCCGTAACGCAAACGGTAGCTTTTTGGAGTGTCCGGTTGAGAAAGCGCCAGTAGAAAACAAAAATTTACTTTTGAGTCTAACTTTTAGCATAGACAAAACTAGTCTTTACAACCCTTAAAGGGGTCAAATTCATTAGTACTTTCGGGTAGCTGCCAGGTAGCTGGAATTTGGCTCGCCTCTTTTTTGCCACCCTCTCGTAAACGGTTTCACGGATCTTTACCGTTTTTGACACAAAGATACATTTGGCATAGCAGCAAACGTGATTTTTCCGTTTTTGTCCGTAATGCAAACAGTAGCTTTTTGGAGTGTCCGGTTGAGAAAGCGCCGTAATGAAACAGAACAAACTTTTGTGTGTAACATTTAGCATACACAGAACTGGTCCACTCTCTTTCATATTCATACTCTGGTTAATATTTTTTTTTCCTACATCTTGATGCATTGTGTAGTTCTGCAGTCACTGTAAGTAAAGAGGTTTTTTTATGACAGTTTTTTTCACAGACAATTAGAAAATCCATAATAAATTTATTTATTTTCTGGATTTTCTTTTGTGTGAAAAGTAAGAAAAGCCTAATTTGATTTGATGCATAAGACTTTAGCTCCCCTGGTGGATGCATTTGGTAACTGCTACCTTTGGTACCTTAAAAATTCTAAATCATAAATCATAATCAAGTATGAACTTTTAGAAACACATTTAAATGCAAATGCATTTGCTTTTTTTCAAATGTAATACACCTAAAAAAAGTATCAAGATATATAACTATTATTTTTAAATTAAAGATTTAAAAATTGAAGTGGCCAACTATAGTGATGATTAGGAATTTCCACTGTATTATATTATTATATTATCCCTCTATAATCAAATCATGGTAAAGATGCTTATGTAATATCCTCACTCATTCATTAATAAATGCCAATGTTGCAACAAAATGTTATGTTTAGGTAATGTTTAACAATATTTAATTATTGTGTAGTATTCAAGTATTGCACCTGATATTTTACTCAGTTACACTGGGTGATTAAACAAATACCACATGTTTGGCAAAATAGAGGTCTAAATCTAGCACATTTTTTAGGTCAACAATAGTCAATTAAATGTACTGTTTTGCTGAGCCCCTTTTGTTAGGAATTACATAAGAAAGGGTGAGTCAGTAGAAGGGAAATCCCTCTTCTCTATTGTGTTCAGATTTAGCATGACTTAATTGACCTTTGAAAAAATAGCTTAAGAATTATGATTTTAATAGTAGTTATTTAACCTCTTTGTACAGAGAGAAATTGCATCAAAACATACCATAAAATATTTAAAATCTACGATGGCTGGGTTAAGACATGCACTTTTTATTTTTTATTTTGTGAGAACGAAATAGTATTTCGTGCTCACGAAATACATTAAACTGTTGCTGATATATGGCCAGAAGAATTACTCAGTCTAAATAAGTTGACCTGCATTCAACAGTCAATAATAGAATAACATATATAACACATTGTACAAGTGGTGTCAGTTGTTGCCCCAAATCTGAGTCTAATACCAAGGCAGATAGACAGACAGACAGATAGATAGATAAATAGATAGATGGATAGATGGATAGATAAATAGATAGGTAGATTGATTGAATGATTGATTGATAAAGATCTATATATATATATATATATATATATAGATAGATAGAAAGATAGATAGCAGAAAGTGCACTTAGTGCAGCCCTTTTAGGCAAGTTCTTTCCCACTCACAAGGGTTGATTGATCAACTGAAAGAGAGGGACCCATGCACTTACGTTACACATGTATGGAGAATTGTATTTGCTTAAGCATAGACACCAAGTACAAGGGAACATCTCCAAATGCCATTCAGCTGAGAAGTTGCACATGAAGATTGCCTGGAATGGGGGAAAAAGCATCTTATCCTATCCTATCCTATGCTATCCTATCCTATCCTATCCTATCAAGCACACTATATGATATCTTTATCTGCATACATATATTAGCTGGATCACACTGTATTTGCAGAAGCTCGTAAAAATATGTTAGCCTACACCACAACAAGTAGAAAAAGATGACAACCAGGATACCAGGTTATTAAATCGAAAAAATAAAATTGGCTGCAGCTATAAGACAAGAGGGGACTGCATGCTTATAGGCCTACATAATGTAAGTCATGAAATCAAAGTCATTTTTGACCAGTGGTGGAACTCCCTTGATCTGACCCCATATCGCCCCCCCCCCCCCATGTGGCTACACCCTTTCTCTTCAGTAGGGAATAACCTAATTTATCTACAACCCAGATAGATAGATAGACAGACAGATAGGCCTCAGTATCACAACAGAAGAGCATGACCAGACATAGGTTTTCAATCAAATGCACTTAACGAAACTGCAGGGGTGGGGTTGGAAATGTTTGGTGGGGGTTGGGAGGAGGGGGGTGGGTCTAATTCTACCTTTGATGTACCCCAGTGTCCTCTCCTGGTCTAATTTCTCCAAGCCATTACTAAATTAACAGTGTGCATTTTCTTGTGTCTTATTCTGTTAAAAAGAAGGTAACTTTGATGGGTTCACTGGAAAACCAGTATCAGCACTTCTTGGATCTTGTAGGGACTAATATTTTGTCCAAACAAAATAAGTATATTATAACGAAATACTATGTAGTTATAACGAAATACTGCATGAATACTATTTCGTGAGAACGAATTAAAAAAATAAAAAGTGCATGTCCTATCCCAGCCACCGTAAAAATCAGATAAAATGCATCATTTAAAATGAGATAAGATAAATGATATTAGAAAAGAGATCATCAATACATTGGACAGCTTATCAAATAGGTAATTACACAAGACACCATGGGGTAAATGTCTGACATGATATGTACTAAAAATACCTCAAAGTGTTTCAATGCACACTTTAATAGCAGATAATAATATAAGAAACTTGATGTATATACAACTCTTATTGATTGAGTAATTGACAATTTGAGCAACATTAACCTATACAATAAATGCCACTTTTTCATTCTTTTGTGAAGACTTTTTAGCTAATAATTGTTTATCAATTTGTAATGAACTATCAACTGTGTGAAATTTTTAATCTGTGCAAGTTATATTACAAGTAATTAATTATAACTTAGAATATTAGTATGTGCTTATTTTCAAGTCTAACCCAAACTAGCATTTAGAAAGACATTTGAAAAAATGCAAAATGTTTTAAAATCAAATGCAAATGTAAATATTCAGTTTAAAAATGCAAATGTAAGGGCAAATGTTTGCAAGTGCATATGCATTTAAAATGCAATGCAAATGCGGCATTTGTAACTGTCTCTGCTCGGGATCCTTGAATCTTCATACTCACCTCTGTAGATTGCTTCACAAAAAGCATGAAAATATCCTTATTGTTTGGATTTATTTTCCTCTGTGTTGTAATTCTGATGACTTTCACAAAATGGACAAATACTCTTAAAGATTAAATGAGTCTATGGGTATAAATTGAGTATGAATTATTGTATGAGAGGGGGAAAGAACTTTTGTTCTCAGTTTGTGATGTCCATGATGTCCATGTCAACATTTTGGTTTCCAGATGAAAGCAAAAGTTACCGGGGGAGTATCGCATTGTGGCTTAGTATGTAGGCAAACATAGCTGTGCGACAGCTTCTCAATGCTTTTGGGCTGTAATTTTATCCTACGCTGGCATTATTCGCCGATCACATTGACTTCAATCATCAGAAGAGGTTCTAACCACAAGATGCAGCCCTCCGAAAATGGCGGGAAATGCTATCTATCTATAACTTTTCACTTTCATCAATCAGACTATGCTTAAAATGATAAAAATTGTTTAGATTTAGATCTGTGAAAATAGCTGTCATAAAAACTTTTTTACTTACAGTCTTTGCAGAACTACACAATGCATCAAGATGTAGGAAAAAATATACTAACCAGAGTATGAATATGAAAGAGAGTGGACCAGTTCTGTGTACGCTAAAAGTTAGACACAAAAGTTAATTTTTGTTTTCTACCGGCGCTTTCTCAACTGGACACTCCAAAAAGCTACCGTTTGCGTTACGGTAAAAAACGTCATTTTTTCAATTCTTTTGATTTATCACATCTTCGACGTGCTCAGAAAATTCCGAAAAAATTCTAGAACGTAAACCTTTGCCCTAAGTATCTTTTGGCACAAAAACGGAAAAATCACGTTTGACCGTTTTCGAGGAATATGAGATAGCGAAGATAGCTACCTGGCAGCTACCCGAATCTAAGGCCTAATTACACCCACTTAACGGGTGCACAGGTCAGTTTTACATATTGCAAAAGTTAGATACAAAAGTTAATTTTTGTTTTTTACCAGTACTGTCCCAACCGGTCAACCGGTAAATTTACAATCGCAGCTACGGCAAAAGAGGTTGGTTTTGAGTTTTTTTGATATTTCAGAGCCGTAAGGCTTCGGAAAATTCTGGAAAAATTTAAAATGTAGAGCTATGCCGAATGTATCTTTGTGTCAAAAACGGGAAAGATCCGTGAAACCGTTTACGAGAGGGTGGCAAAAAAGAGGCGAGCCAAATTCCAGCTACCTGGCAGCTACCCGAAAGTACTAATGAATTTGACCCCTTTAAGGGTTGTAAAGACTAGTTTTGTCTATGCTAAAAGTTAGACACAAAAGTTAATTTTTGTTTTCTACTGGCGCTTTCTCAACCGGACACTCCAAAAAGCTACCGTTTGCGTTACGGTAAAAAACGTCATTTTTTCAATTTTTTTGATTTATCACATCTTCGACGTTCCCGGAAAGTCCGAAAAAATTCTAGAACGTAAACCTTTGCCCTAAGTAACTTTTAGCACAAAAACGGAAAAATCACGTTTGACCGTTTTCGAGGAATATGCGATAGCGAAGCTAGCTACCTGGCAGCTACCCGAATCTAAGGCCTAATTACACCCACTTAACGGGTGCACAGGTCAGTTTTACATATTGCAAAAGTTAGATACAAAAGTTAATTTTTGTTTTTTACCGGTACTGTCCCAACCGGTCAACCGGTAAATTTACAATCGCAGCTACGGCAAAACAGGTTGGTTTTGAGTTTTTTTGATATTTCAGAGCCGTAACGCTTCGGAAAATTCTGGAAAAATTCTAAATTGTAGACCTATGCCGAATGTATCTTTGTGTCAAAAACGGTAAAGATCCGTGAAACCGTTTACGAGAGGGTGGCAAAAAAGAGGCGAGCCAAATTCCAGCTACCTGGCAGCTACCTGAAAGTACTAATGAATTTGACCCCTTTAAGGGTTGTAAAGACTAGTTTTGTCTATGCTAAAAGTTAGACACAAAAGTTAATTTTTGTTTTCTACTGGCGCTTTCTCAACTGGACACTCCAAAAAGCTACCGTTTGCGTTACGGTAAAAAACGTCATTTTTTCAATTTTTTTGATTTATCACATCTTCGACGTGCTCAGAAAATTCCGAAAAAATTCTAGAACGTAAACCTTTGCCCTAATTATCTTTTAGCACAAAAACGGAAAAATCACGTTTGACCGTTTTCGAGGAATATGCGATAGCGAAGCTAGCTACCTGGCAGCTACCCGAATCTAAGGCCTAATTACACCCACTTAACGGGTGCACAGATCAGTTTTACATATTGCAAAAGTTAGATACAAAAGTTAATTTTTGTTTTTTACCGGTACTGTCCCAACCGGTCAACCGGTAAATTTACAATCGCAGCTACGGCAAAAGAGGTTGGTTTTGAGTTTTTTTGATATTTCAGAGCCGTAACACTTCGGAAAATTCTGGAAAAATTTTAAAATGTAGAGCTATGCCAAATGTATCTTTGTGTCAAAAACGGTAAAGATCCGTGAAACCGATTACGGGAGGGTGGCAAATAAGAGGCGAGCCAAATTCCAGCTACCTGGCAGCTACCCGAAAGTACTAATGAATTTGACCCCTTTAAGGGTTGTAAAGACCAGTTTTGTCTATGCTAAAAGTTAGACACAAAATTTAATTTTTGTTTTCTACTGGCGCTTTCTCAACTGGAAACTCCAAAAAGCTACCGTTTGCGTTACGGTAAAAAATGTCATTTTTTCAATTTTTTTGATTTATCACATCTTCGACGTGCTCAAAAAATTCCGAAAAAATTCTAGAACGTAAACCTTTGCCCTAAGTATCTTTTAGCACAAAAACGGAAAAATCACGTTTGACCGTTTTCGAGGAATATGCGATAGCGAAGCTAGCTACCTGGCAGCTACCCGAATCTAAGGCCTAATTACACCCACTTAACGGGTGCACAGGTCAGTTTTACATATTGCAAAAGTTAGATACAAAAGTTAATTTTTGTTTTTTACCGGTACTGTCCCAACCGGTCAACCGGTAAATTTACAATCGCAGCTACGGCAAAAGAGGTTGGTTTTGAGTTTTTTTGATATTTCAGAGCCGTAACGCTTCGGAAAATTCTGGAAAAATTCTAAATTGTAGACCTATGCCGAATGTATCTTTGTGTCAAAAACGGTAAAGATCCGTGAAACCGTTTACGAGAGGGTGGCAAAAAAGAGGCGAGCCAAATTCCAGCTACCTGGCAGCTACCTGAAAGTACTAATGAATTTGACCCCTTTAAGGGTTGTAAAGACTAGTTTTGTCTATGCTAAAAGTTAGACACAAAAGTTAATTTTTGTTTTCTACTGGCGCTTTCTCAACTGGACACTCCAAAAAGCTACCGTTTGCGTTACGGTAAAAAACGTCATTTTTTCAATTTTTTTGATTTATCACATCTTCGACGTGCTCAGAAAATTCCGAAAAAATTCTAGAACGTAAACCTTTGCCCTAAGTATCTTTTAGCACAAAAACGGAAAAATCACGTTTGATCGTTTTCGAGGAATATGCGATAGCGAAGCTAGCTACCTGGCAGCTACCCGAATCTAAGGCCTAATTACACCCACTTAACGGGTGCACAGGTCAGTTTTACATATTGCAAAAGTTAGATACAAAAGTTAATTTTCAGAAAATTACACTCAACTGTTTTTGAGTTATATACATGGAAAGTTTGGGTAGCTGCCAGGTAGCTAGGTTCGGGTAGCCAACTTCACTGATCTGTAAAAATGACGTATTTTTGTGGTCTCAAACTGATCATGATGTCGGTGACCAATTTGAGACGTAAATGAGACCTTAGATAGATAGACAGATAGCTATATAGTTAGACAGATAGATACATAGTTAGACAGATAGATAGATAGATAGATAGTTAGACAGATAGATAGTTAGACAGATAGATAGTTAGACAGATAGATAGTTAGAGAGATAGATAGATAGATAGATAGATAGTTAGACAGATAGATAGATAGTTAGACAGATAGATAGTTAGATAGATAGATAGTTAGACAGATAGATAGTTAGACAGATAGATAGTTAGACAGATAGATAGCTTTAGCGAAACAGCTAATGTGACAAGTTTCAGCCTTGACTTTAATTTTAGTTTGTAGAGAAAGATTTTGTGTTATTTTAATGAATGTATCTATACCGTTAATGACATAAAACAAATTGCAACTTTTATAAGATCATGGGATATACAACTCATTGGGAGTTTTAGTTACAGTAATTCAATATTTTAGAAGGTTAGAAGCTGTTCATATCTTGACTCGTCATAAACCAGCGAATCACAATACCCAGGACTTCTAAAAATCACAAATGTGCTATTTATAGTTCCTCAACAGATTGTATTGTAAAATACATCTGCGGCAGTTCTGAATGGCAGTAATTTCTAGGACCCAGCATTGTGTACTAAATATTTTGCTACAATGACAATAAGCACTGAATCAGGAGGCACTCATATTTCATCAAAATTTCTTCCAGGCAATTGTGTTGAAAATTGACAAAGGTAACAATAGGTTCATTTTTACGTTTCTAGAAATTCTACCTATTCGGCAATTTGGTATGGATATGTTTGCAAGAGTACAATGATCTTCTTTCATTCACAGTGGGTTGAGTCTCGCCATTAAGACACCTTAGAGCATCTTATAATACGTATGCATGGAGAACACTGTTGTTACTGCTTGTTCCATCAAACTGACCACAAACAGCCCACCACAACTACAGTTAGTTCTATAAAATATGATCGACAGCTGCTTCTGTTCACTTCGATAGCTAAAAATTGGCTTACATTTATCACAAGATAAATATAAACCTTGGTAGATGTAAGAAATTAATGTAATATATTATAAATATGTACTTTAAGATCCAGTTTTGAGTAGCCAGCTATGACAGCTTTGTCTAGGTTCAATTTGGTGGGCCGTTTTTAATTAAACTAACTTTAGCGGGTATGATGAGACATCAGCGCTACTGTGAGATATATATATCTACAAATCGTGTATGAAAAGAATAATAATCAGAATTACATTAAAAAAAAAATTTGAATTGAAATAGACATGCAGTTTGTTGAAAAATATTTACACGTTGCAGAGTCAGCAATATTGTAAAATTATTGGCCAAATTTATATTTTGCAACATAAGCAAACTAATCCTGAGTCTTTCTCAACTGTGTGGGAAGCATTGGGCTGTTGCAGCTATGATGTTATCGAATTACTGTGCACGATAAATCATCAACTTAAAGAAAAGAGATTGTTTTTGTCTACCCGTAAGTTACTGGGCAACCAGTTTAAATAAATTAAGGGTGGGTGCCATGGCCTAGTGGTTAAGGCATTGGACTTGTACGTACAAGGTCGTGGGTCCAATCCCAGCCACATCATGGGGGAACTGAGCAGATCCTCCTTGGATCCACTGCTTCACTCCACCCAGGTGTAAGTGGGTACTTGGCTATAGGCAGAGATGGTAATTGTGTAGAGCATTGGCCCTAAGTGTATCTTAACGGCTGCAGGTTGGGAGTTGAGAAAGACTAATGATTGAACATGTCTGCTAAGGGTGTAAATTGACATGTCGGCAGAGCTTAATTTTCATCGGGATGGCAGACAGAAAACCAACACACACGTACATAACATTGAAAGCACCTGCAAGGAAAATTCTAAACAGAATTGTCTTCTGTTGTCTGTTATTTTCCTTTTATTTTCCTTTATTTTCCTTTTTGTGCAAGTTAGACATATAGGAAAAGATGATTAGGTGACGTGATGAGTTGGCATCGTCCAGGGCCATATCATGTAGCCAGTGTTTTTTTAACACAGGTCGTGAGCCACAACATATATGAGTCATTTTATATATTATGTTCAAGGTAGAATGTAAGTTTGTTAAAGTCAATATTCATAGTAATGGTATAATTCATCACAATAGATAGTTGGAAGAACTGTTTGCGAGATAATGAGAGACATTCATGAATTTATTTCAAAAAATATTAATCAGAATGATCCAGCGATTGAACAAGTATTACAAATCACTCAATTGCTTTTTACAGTATTGTATTGTCTCAATGCTATTGGTCTGAGCTATAGGCCTTGTCAGTTTATTTATGTATGTCATGATATATGTCATAACTAGCCAAGATACATCTTCCTAAAGCAAGCCAGCCTAGCATTGGCTGCCTTGCTAGAAGTAGGCGTAATTACCTGGTTTATGCATATCCAATTTAATTGGTCGCGGAGATCTGTGGACCGACAAATTAGCGGTTGTGTTTACGAAATTTCTGACCTACAGTGCCGTGCAGAGTAAGTCAACCCTACTAACAAAGTGCTATTTCATTGACCAATTTGTATTTAGAGTGCCTCAAATTAAAAATAGGTATTAGTGTTTTGAAATTTGAGTAATCTAGCATCCTTAAATCCCGATCCTTAAGTTTCTTCAGATGACAGCAAAACAATTGGTGCTAACTGAGCCATGCAAAAGTAAATGAACCCTGAAAATAAGGTTAATTAAGGCTTATCAAATTTAAGTTATAAGCTGTTCACTTCAACTTTATGACATTATATTGGCTTTGGACACTGTCTAGTCATCATCGTCAATCTCCTACCTGAGTTTTAAATAGTTTGATTAGATTTTTTGGAATTTCCAATTACTTGGAAAATGCCAAGGTCAAAAAAATTGTCTGATAACCTGAGAAAACGTGTTGTGGAAGCTCACCTTCTGGGAAATGGCTATAAAACTATAGCTAAGAGACTCTCAATACATGTATCAACTGTCAGATTGTCTACATTTGGAAGCAGTTGCACACCAGCGTAGAAGTGGACAACCTCCAAAGGTGACACCCAGGGTGACAAGAAACATTGTCAGACAGATCCAAAACAACCCTAGATTGACATCAGTGGACATCAAGAAATATCTGGCAGATGCTGGGGTGTCAGAGAAGCTACAGTCTGTAGAAAGTTAGCCAACAATGATACCATGCCAGAGTGAGCCGCAAGAAACCACTGCTATCCAGAAAGAACACCTCTGCTCGGCTTGCATTTGCCAAAAAGTATTTGGATAAGGACCAGGGATTCTGGAAATTCATTTTGTGGACTGATGAGACCGAGATAGAACTATTTGGAAACAATAAACAACGTTATGTTTGGCGTAGGCCTAATACAGCTTGCCAGCACCAAACCTGAGACCAACTGTAAAGCATGGTGGAGGCAGCCTTATGTTATGGTTCACTGCTGATGGACCAGGGAGGCTAGCTATGATTGACGGAATCATGCATTCCACTGCATATCAGAAAATCTTGGAAGAAAACTTGATGCAATCTGTTCGACAACTTAAAATGAAGAGAAACTGGCTTATGCTGCAAGAAAATTATCCAAAACATTGCAGCTACTCTACTATAGGGAATGGTTCAAAACGTAGAAGATTCAAGTATTGAGTGGCCCAGCCAAAGCCCGGATCTTAATCCAATCAATATACTTTGAATTGACCTGAAAAGAGCAGTCCACTCAAGGAAACCTTCAATTAGAAATAAACTGAAACAGTTCTGTATTGAAGAATGGGCCAAAATCCCGAAAGTGATTGCTGCAAAAGGTGGGGCAACAAAGTACTGAAGTTGTTTGTTGATATCTATGTAAAATTTGTTCTATTATGAACTTGTAAGTCTAGTTTTGAGAGTTAAAAGTATTGGAAACTGGAAGGGCTCACTTATTTTGTATGCATAATTATCTGATATTTTGTATTTTGTAAGTCATATACAGATGTTTATGCAAATTGCTGTTAATATATTCCCAGAAACTACCAATAGGGATAAATAGTCACTCTCTTGATGATCTTTTTTTGTTTAAACTGACATCAGATAGAGGAAATTCCATTTCATGGGGGGGGGGGGCTCACTTACTTATGCATGGCACTGTCAGGCGCCGTGACGTGCGTATTTAACGCTAAAGGGCCACAACACAAAAAACATGAAATCTCGCAAGACCGCACGTAGTCATGCGTAGGATGAGGACTTGAGTTGCTAAGATGGCAAAGATAACAGATATTTGGTGAAATTATATCACCGAATATCTGTATCTACATATATCAAATTGGCAGGCTGCCTGGTTGAATAGAAGGTAATAGAAGGTACTGGGTTAGACCTGGGCGCTTTTCTTGAGCTACATCCCAGCTGGATGTAGATCACATGAGACATTAAGTTGGAGGCGCCTTGTACTCGGGTGTCTATGCTGAGGCAAGTAAAGTACCTCACACATGAGCATCTTCACAAATCAAAGGTGCGACAGTTGCCGGCAGGAAAATGACTTATGGGGTAAATGTGTAACGTGGTGTGGACACCAAGCCATATCATCTCATCATTACATCTGCCTCAGGCAGCTGGTCACATAATTTGACTAAGCTTTAGATGCAGTAACACTGAGCCATAGACACTATAGAATCTGCAGGAAACACATCAGCCTCCAGATTTCAATCCGGTTTCAAATCTGATTAAATTGAAGTTCACAATTCGGCTTACGTTGCGCAACTTCTTTTCAGGAGAATAAGCCTTCGATCATTGTCTTTTCAGGAAGCTGATTTTAGTTGGGCAATAAGAATAAAAGAGATCCTGAGTTAAGCTCCTGATGCAATTCACTTTGTAAGGCAGTCACTAACATGTGTTGTTGAAATTTCAAAGTCTTCACAACATCACGTTTAATTACATGAGTTTCATCTTGATCAACATGAAATGCTTTTAGATTCCAATCTCTTTTTATCAATTACTCTACATATCTCTTCACTGAGGCAATAAAATATTATTATTATTTACTTATGTGCTAACTAAGCTCACGTGTTCATTTCAACCTCGGATTTCCATAAACCCAGGTATATTCAATCTGATGTTACGGAAGTCCTCCTGGCAGCATGTCTAGCAAAGAAAAAAAAAGAAAAAAAAGAAAGGTGGCGTGACGTGCGTATTTACCGCTAAATGGCCACAACAACAAAAAACAATGGCACTATGAAATCTTGCAAGACCGCACGTAGCCGTGCGGAGGATGAGGACTTGCATTGCAAAGGCAAAGATAACAGATATTCGGTGATATTATATCACCGAAAATCTGTATCTTGCCTAGTCATGATACATATATCGAAGTGGCAGGCTGCCTGGTTGAATAGAAGGTAATAGAAGGTACTGGGTTAGACCTGGGCGCTCTTCTTGAGCTACATCCAAGCTGGATGTAGATCACACGAGACATTAAGTTGGAGGCGCCTTGTACTCGTGTGTCTATGCTGAGGCAAGTAAAGTACCCCACACATGAGCATCTTCACAAATCAACGCTGCGACATTTGCCGGCGGGAAAATGACTTATGGGGTAAATGTGTAACGTGGTGAGGACACCAAGCCTTATCATCTCATCATTACATCTGCCTCAGGCAGCTGGTCACATAATCTGACTAAGCTTTAGATGCAGTAACACTGAGACATAGACACTATAGAATCTGCAGGAAACACAGTGCATGTCCTAAGCTACTTAACTATAAACACGCACTTCCTCTAGGGAGTTCAGTGACTCAGCCTCCAGATTTCAATCCGGTTTCAAATCGGATTAAATTGAAAGTTCACAATTCGGCTTACGTTGCGTAACTTCTTTCTTTTCAGGAGGCTGATTTTAGTTGGGCAATAAGAATAAAAGAGATCCTGAGTTAAGCTCCTGATGTTCAATTCACTTTGTAAGGCAGTCACTAACATGTGTTGTTGAAATTTCAAAGTCTTCACAACATCACATTTAATAACATGAGTTTCATCTTGATCAACATAAAATGCTTTTAGATTCCAATCTCTTTTTATCAATTACTTTACTTATTATATATTTTATAAATGTACATGTACATCTCTTCATTGAGGCAATAAAATATTATTATTATTATTTACCTATGTGCTAACTAAGCTCATGTGTTCATTTCAACCTGCAGGGATTTCCATAAACCCAGGTAGGCCTATATTCAATGATGTTATATGGAAGTCCTCCTGGCAGCATGTCTTTGCAAAGAAAAAAAGAAAAGAAAAAATGGTGGCGTGGTACCTGGAAAACGGGACCATAACAACACCATAATCAAAATGCTCTGCAGTAACATTCGAGCTCATCCACCCCGCCCCCCCCCCCCAAGCCAATTGCTAGGAGACGGGGGTCGCTGAGCACTGCTTTTTTTTTTTTACTAAAAACAAAGTTAGAACAAATCCCTCGCAACAAATTTAACTCATTTCAGTACACAGCGAAAAATTCATGCAATCCAATTTGGAAACTGCTAAAATTTGAATTGCACTACGCTAAAAACCTCGCAATTACGACCACTACTTGTACAGAATAAAAGTCTTAATAGAGAGGTAGTCTTCAATGGAAGCTTATATTCACACACAATTCTGTTCGTAATCTCATGGTAAAATCGTCGAATTGGTTTTTAAAAATTAGGTGATTTAACTATAGCATGCCAGGTTTCACTGTAATTGTCAAAATTTGACAATTTGTTAAATTGAAGACCTTTTTAAGCTACTGGGATTAATTGTAATTTCTACTTGAATAATCAATTCAAATTAGCTTTTCAGAGGTTTCTGGTGAATGTGTCACACATTGTAGTTGTGTAACGCACCCTGCTTATCAGTGTAATCCAATTTAAAGTCACAAAATTACATCCAGTAGGTTGTTATGGAAACAAGATTTAGGAACAAAATGTCATCTTTATCGAAATCAGAAGCCACAGCATTTCAAGTAAATTTCGGAAATTCCAAGAAAATAAATTTAAGAAAATGTTATTCACCATGAACTGGAGGTGATTGACTAAAAAAAAAAGGCATGCAGTTTGTAAGTAGATAATAATCATTTGATTACAGTCAGACTGTGGTCTTTTTTTTTTTTGTGTGAACAATTTAGCTGAATCACTATTGGTGTAAGACTTTTGGTAAAAAGCATGTCAGATTAATTAGAACTGGTTTTAGTGGTATGATTTTTGATATAGATCCTATCTGCACCAAGAAACTGCATTGATAAGGAGGAATGGACCAACCCTGTTGCTGAGAAGGCCTCTAGAGACAGTCTTTTTTTCCAGCTTCTCCGTGGGTGCAGTGGTCCGGTGGAAAGTGTTGGACTTGCAAGGTCATGTGTTCAACCCAAACCACTGCACGCAGGAACTGAGCAGATCGTGAAATCACTGCTCCATTCTACTCTGGTGTAAATGGGGAGGTTGGCTATAGGCTCAGATGGCATTGGATTGCTCAGTGATGGCGCAGCATGATGTGACAGCTGTATGCTCCCCAGGGAGTTGAGAACCTTGAAGAGAGAACAGCCTGCTGATCTAAGGTATTGTGTAAGTTGAGGTCGTCTGCTTTATTTTTCGAAATATTCCACAGACAGTTTTAGAGTGTTTGCAGCTTGGAACATAGTTGAGCACAAGTAGATGGGTTAAAATTTCAGAACTGCAAAACTTGCTGTTGTAAAGTCAAGATTTCAAAGTTGGCCTTCGGAGATGTTTGCCATGGTAATTCAGTGGGTTCTGAGGTGTAGTTTCCATAGTTTCTTTTGTCCCCATATGATTAGGTATTGCTGCAGCTGTAATGGCACATATTTTGGGTCCTAATAATTTAAAGCGTCATTAGTGTCACATGAACAGATATGCCCCCCTTATTTATTTCTGAAATGAATTTGCAAACCAATACCATTGAATCTGTAAACAAGTATGTCACTTTTTATTTTGCAGTTACTGTGATTCTCATTGAAGTTCTAAATATTTGTAGGCAAGTGTTTAATGTATTAAAAAATGTATTAATCAAAAAATGGATACTTTGCCTTTGCACTGAAGATTCAATTTTTATCTCAATAAACATTTTATTTTCTTAGGTGGACAAGTCCATGTTTGTTCTTTGTCATACCATTAAGTTTGATGGCTGCATTAGTGTGTATTACTAAATTCATGGGAAGAATAAAGGATTGATCCCAATGACATCAATGTGACACTAATGACAACTCGTGACACAAATGACAGAAAAAGAAAGCTCAACTCATTAAAAACATGATTTATTAACTCAACCAAAGACAATTTGTTCAAATTCAACTTTTAAACATTCTGTAATTCATTTATAGTTAGCATCAACACTTAACCAACATGTCATAATGCGGTCTGCAAAACCCTAATTAAAAGTCGCTTAGCTATCAGTACTTCACAAATTCTGGATTAGAAACCTCAACTCATAGAAATTTAAATCGATAGCCAACATAATTACTTTTGCAATTTTCAAGTCAAGTCAGGATCAACAGAAACAATGGGAAAGGTCAGTGTAAGTAACATCCAAAAGTTCTCATTTTGTTATTTTAAGCACATCTTTGGAGTCATCAATGACCTCTTTGGGAAAATCATAGAATTTTCTTCTGGCATCAGCTAAGCTTAGGGGATGCACCCTGACCATGTTCTCATATGGTTCAAAAGAAATGTCCTCTTTGTCAGTCCACATGTAATGGTCCTTGTACTTTTTCATATAGGATATTTCTCCCTGTCCACCTTCATCATCAGTCGTGAGGACCTTACCAAAATACAGCCTGCGTTTGTTTTTGCTTGTTTCGAGTGCCACTGCCACAAAGTCCCCAGTCTTGAATGCTCTGTCATTGTCACCTCTATCACAAGCATCATCATCAGCAACAGACTGCAAAAAGTCACCATATTCAACTGTTGGAATGGCTGCATCAGCCGATTCACTAGACTCTGTGGCATCATCCTCAAAGCCTTCTATGGCTGTCGGATTGAAACAGTCACATGGCTCATCACAGAAGCAACTCAGCGTCTTGTGTATCAAGGATTCCTTGTGGCTTATGACTTGATGAATTTTCATCGTTCCCTTTACTGGCTTCAGCTGCTGCTTCAATTCAGTATCCACTTTTGCCATGTCTTCATCATTGATAAGGTATAGGGAGACATTGATTTCATTTTGAAGAGCTTGGACTAAAGCCTCAGCATCCAATATGTCTGCGCCACAACCAACAATGCGATCAGCAGTTCTTTTTACAAGACCACCAACCCCGTCTGCTGCAGACTTTCCATGGCCACTTTCAGTGAAGTTCCATGTGGCCTTTGTGAAGTTATAATGATGAATCAACTTATGGAAGAGGTAGAAATTTTTGGCACAACGATATTGAGTGGCTGGAGAGTCACTGATGATATGAATTGTGGAGAAGTCCCCACCCAAATTCTCAAGAATTGGGTGCAAGTGGGCCCAAATGGCACCTGGATCATGCCGAGTATTGTTGGAAATTGTGCAGAAAGACTTTGACTCATTCTTTGTGTAAAACACGCCAGTGTGTAATGCCAGCTGGCTCCTACTGGCCCCAAAATGGACACTTTGAATTTCTTGATTGTATTTACAACAGTAGTTTTCACTAAAATCAATGTGGAGTGCACATTCATTTTCACTAAGTTGTTCCTTCATTTGCTTTGTCGATTTGTACTGCTGCTCAATATTGAATTTGTGAACTTTGTAGGATTTTAATTCGTTTTGAAAAAACTCTTTCAGGGACTTCAGTGTGCCATTTTCTTTCTCTTTAACAGTTATCTGCACAATAAATTCTTTGATGTTTCCATTTGCTTCTCTTCTCTGTCTAGTTTCTTTCTTGGCAACCCAGGTGTACCAGGATACTTCTTTGTTGTCATCAATATCTGCTTTTTCATAACTAGGGGCCTTGTTTTTACAAAACTCACACATGCCATATGCACAATTGTAAGAAAATGAACAAGTTGTTTCATCAATTAATGATGCAAGATCCTTCGAAGCAATTGCTCCAGCTTGGTGGAGTGCCTCTGCCTTGTGCTGAATGTTAGCACATTTATGGCAAGCACAAGTTTCCCTGGCTTTTACTGGTACCACCCAGAATGGTTTCAGCTTATTGAAGGCAGTGTAAGATATTTTGATTCCAGGAAATTCCTGGCAAAATTTTTTGTGCAGATTTTTCACTGTATTGTTTAGATATCGTTTTTGCATCTTTATTTTCTGTCTGGTTACTGTGTCTTTCTTGCCTGGGGCTGGTCTGCTGTTGATGTCCTGCAAGAAGAACTTCTTGACTGCTTGAGATGTTGTTTTGCATGAAAATCTGTCAAACTTCTTCTTGTCATATTTTAAAGACTTAGTTGTGGCTTTCCTTCGATTTTGACTGATAGTTACTATTCCCAGCTCTTTCTTAGCCTTTGACAATAACTTGTACCTCTTCAGAACTTTCCTGCTAAGACTTTGTTCAGTATTTGCTTCTCTTGTGCTTTTCCTTTTTTGCAATACTCTTCAGATGTTTCTTGAAGTTCTTTGACCAGAGCATTATGGAACACTAGAGTCTTCCGTAGGGATCTTGGAGAGCTCTCCATTTGATTTTTGGCTTTTCGTTATGGTGTCGCCATTGACTTATTTTCCAGCTGTTTTTTCAACCTCTGATTTTGCTTATGTGATGATTTCAGTTTGATCTTCAGTTTGTTCATTTCTTCCTCTATCATCTTTAGTTTTCTTTCTGTCTTTTTAATTTTCCTTTGAGTCCTTTTTTTCTTAGCTGACTCCGAAATACTTCCTTTGCTGGGACCAGGTTGTGGAGCAGCATCTTCAACATTTTCAGGAGGACCGAGTTGAAGTGCTTCATTTTCCACGCTGTCTGTAGGACTTGACGGTGGGGTAAAGTTGACACAGTCATTTTCTTTTCGCAGACGATCTCTTCTATGATTTTGATTTCTCCTCCAATTGCGCCGAGTCTTGCGTTGTTCTCTCTCATTTTGTTGGTTGATTAGCTTTCTGGTCTTCATATAATATTCATGTTTCTTTTGTTTATAATACCTCCCATATTCCTCAGGGTTTTGTTTAATTTTCTCTCGGTACTTTCTGGCCCTTTCAGCTGCTGACATCGGCATTTTCCTGGCATGAAGTTACCCTGAAAACATCAAAGCAGAAAGATAAGCATTCAAGTCAGGAGGGGCAAAATAATAAGTGTTAAATCTGACATACATCTCTCGGTATCTCATGATTACAGGAATGCCTGTCATTAGCATCACACCTATTTGTCATTTGTGTCACATACTGTGGTAACAGCTCAAAATCCAAACAAAATCAACAGTACACCATTGGTATCACTTTGATTACCTAATATATAATAAGAATCGTAAATAATTACAAATAATAACATGTTATTGCAACTCAGAATTTATCAAATTGACAATTTAGTCATTCGAGTAACAAAACATGTCACAAGTGTCACGTTCCCTAATGACTTGTGTTCCTAATGACAAAATAGCAATTACAGAGACATTTGGTGTTTAACAAAAAGCAAACGGCTGCCATTTTTATTTTTTTAGGAAGGTATTTCACCAGGCTAAATATCAGGCATGCCATGTAGTTGACACAAACATTTGCAAAACTATAATCTACCGTTTTCTGATGACTTTAAACAAGGGGACAACCAGTTTTGAACTTTTAAATTGTTTACAATGGCCTGAAAAATGGAAATATTGTCTCACCTGTCTGGAATGATGTCTGCAACTTTCCAATGATGATGTCATTGAGGTGTCTCAGGAATATCAGGCCACATATTTTTTTCCACAATCCAACAGGTGGCGGCGTGACACTAATGACATATCCCCAGGGACAGTGTAATATTTTTGTGCTGCATTTGCACATTGCCCCAATATGGATTCAAATTAGAATGGAAAAATAGAATATGAACACTTTCTTTTATTTTGACTACTTCCTCACTTGTGGTAGATTTTGTGGAGAGGGAAACATGTTGAGACAATGAAATATTGCTGGAGACATGCCTATTTGGCCAAATATGAATTTTCATAAGCTTATATTTTAACAAGTATGCAAGATATTGACATGACATCACACAGAAATTTTGCTTAAAGTTTGAAAAATGTTTTGAGGACAAGATTTACTGTCATTTCGCAAAACTCTCTGCACAGGAGGTTCTAAACAGGCAGAGAGACATTGTTTTTGCAGTTCTGAAATTTTAACCCAGATCTGAATCATCTGAGTGGGCAGACTCTCGAGCTGTCTATGATGGGCTCACGTTGAGAGGCTCGTGTTGTGTAAATATTTCTTCTTTGTTTCGTCTGACACTAATTACTGTCTGCGTAATGCCAAATGGTGCATTCTAAAATTGTAATGCAATCTATTACTCATTTTCGGGGGTCCCCATATATACGTTCACAGTCAAAAATTTTAGATGTACACCAATATATATTCATTGGTAAATTTTCTCAAATTTGCCTTTATTGAGTATGTAAGGGGGGGGGGGGGGAACACAACTGAATTCCAATTTGAGTGTCATTTGACAATTGGCATCCAGTTGCTCAGTTGTGTTCGCCCCCCCCCCCCCCCGTACATACTCAATAAAGGCAAATTTGAGAAAATTAAACAATGAATATATTGGTGTAAGTCAAAAATGTTGATTGTGAACGTATATCAACTATATACTTATAGTGGATATCTTTGAGTGTCATTTGACAATTTGAAAGTGAGTATACCCATACACTGGCAGGTCCAGGGGGGGGGGGGGGGGGGGGCAGCCTTAATTTCTGTTGTGGCCCATGACATCGTGACCCAGAGACACCTTATTTGTGGTAAGCCAAAATGGACATTTTCAACACATACCGATCTATCAAGTTATCATCAAATTAGTCCTAAATTCCTTTCAATGATACCAATCAGAAGAGTAACTGCTTTGGTTGAATACCTTGGCTTTAATTATACTCTTTGACAATTTTTACAGCACCGCATTTCAAATTCAGGCACATATCATGCTTCAATAGTTGGGATATTTCTGTCTGGATCTTGCAGTCGGCAAAACACACAGAGCGAAGAATCTTTGCTTTCAGTCTGGCTTGCAGAAAATGGCTTCTCACAGGAAGTACACTGCAAAAACACATAAAATAGATAAGATAGATAATAGATAGATAGACAGACAGACAGACAGACAAAATAGATAAGATAGATAATAGATAGATAGACAGACAGACAAAATAGATAAGATAGATAATAGATAGACAGACAGACAGACAGACAGATAGATAGATAGATAGGTAGATATAGATAGATAGATAGATAGATGGATGGATAGGTAGAAAGATAAATAGATAGATAGACAGATAGACGGTTTTTTCTCACCTTAAACATTTTGAGACCTACAGTTTTGGTATGTGCCAGGACGCTGGGAATGTTATCTCGGTCTTCGATATTCCACAACCGCACGGTGCAGTCCTGAAGAAAAAAATATGAGATGAATAAAAATTCATTGATTTGCTAAATTGTTAATTCCAAATTTTGGTACTATCAGCCCTTAAAGAATGTGTTGATTATTTAGGATAATTCATATACAGACTATTATTGTGTATTTTAAGTGTAATCAGTTAATACATTTTTGTATTGTTAGCTGGTCATACAAAACCCTCGTTTCATTCTCATGGTCATGTTGAACCAGGCTTTAAAAAAACGTCTATACACATATTTAGGCTTATATCAGATACGTTTTGTGGCAGGAAATAGATTCATTATCTAAGGGGGAAAAAATGATGTTTTATAACAGTGAATTGTAGTTGGCCTGTTACATAAAAGGTAATAAAACCATTTTTTCATAAAATTACTCAAAATGACATGAGGTTTTGCCATCAGATTATAGAAAAGACTAGAATAGACAGTACTTTTTTTGGTCATTATTTATATAAATATAATACATACAATGTCATGTACAATCAAATTTGTGATGAAACCAACTGCAGTTGCCAAACATGTGAATAAAACAAACTTACAAGAATTATTCAATACTAAGTAGAAGCTAAAACTTATTGATGTATGCAATTTGGTATGATATTAGAGTATTGAAATTTTGAAAATACTATGAAAATACAATTAATACGCGGATGGATATCAAGTATGAAAGAAACGCCATGTTGTCATCTTAACGTTGCAGTAGGGGAAGTTAATTTTCAAGCGAAACTGCAACATTCTCATCTGGACTATTCTCACTAAAGCCTAAATACATATATTACAAAGTAGTACTCCTACAAAACGTGGGCAGCTGCACATCTTGTATAAGACATGCCTCTAGGGGGATTTAGTCTACTTCAGTTTCAGCTTATATCAGTGGTGCACATATAAGCTCATATAGACCAACATACGCCACATTACACCAAGATCAAAGAGATCAACAGACTAATACATCCGCTTTGGTTATATAAGCAGTGGCAGCTAGCAGGGAATTTTCTGGTTGGCTGTGCTATATGAGAACGGGAAATACCTTGTGCGGGGTGTGAGATTCCCATTAAAATTAAGAGGGGCACATCCACGCTACCGGGCGGAATCTGCGTTCTGTGTCAGCTAGATGCCTCAGGCCAGCGAAAGCTACTTCACATCTTACTCACACTGTGATAGACCTGCTCACATTGTGAGTATGCAGAGATAACTGTGAGCTCTCACTGTGTGCTGTAACATAACTATAAGCTCTCAGAACACTGATCAAATGTGTATAACTTGCATTTTAATGTATTCTCGAAATTAAGTTATTATGTATCAATTCTAGCTTTTTAGAAGCTCACGAATGTGAAACATTGCTTTTTTTTTTTTTTTTAATGAACTTCACTGCTTACGGAACCCATCCTTCCCAGTTAATCCACCGCATTGGCACAATGTTGGCCTGGTGCGGGCAGTGTCTGCTAGAAGTAACCCTGTAGATCTAGGTATATAACTATACAAGCACCACCTGCCTGATATTGGTCTGCGAGACTTGGTTCAATTTGGTGTGCTTTCAAGGTAACCAGCCATCAGCCTGACTACAACCGATCCAACTTCGCCCAATCTGGCATTCTACCTGTCATAGCGTTATCTTGAAAGTGAGTAAGAAGATGCATCTTGTGCCAAAACTCATTTTTAAACGAATATTCTTATTTTTTTTTCCCAACACCTAAAGGTGTTTCTTTTTTTTTAGTTTAAGATTATCAAACCTCCTTAGATGCTATTCCTCAAATGACAGCTAAATTACACTACTGTTTTGCAGCCAAAACTGGTAACAATTAAATGCACTTGACTCACCTTTCCACAAGATAGCAGCCATTTTGAATCTTGACTGAAACAAACATCTTCTACCCAATCAGTGTGGCCCTGGAAATGAATCATTTTAATCAATAAGGATATCATCTTCTCTTCTATAATTCTTATTCTTTAGAACCAGTCCTAGCTGGTGCAACATTTGGGACCTATTCTTCAGAACCAGTCCGATCTGGTGCAAAAACGTGGCACCTACCCACTCACTGCACCCAGTAAATGAGCAAGATGGAGTTAAAATAATTTTCTAACTGAAGTTCTCATCTACCTACAGGCCGTGTACTTGATAAGGTCAATGGTAACTTTGCCAGTTAGACAGTTCTTCATTGCCTCAGCATAATTATTACATTTCTAGTCATACAATATGTATCTAGTGTGGGAAATGCTTTTTCACCACTTTCACTGCACTTCAGTTGGATCACGTTAATTTGTTTGGTAATTGTTCTGCACTAACCTGTAGTCTCAGTGTTTGTGTCATTGTCTCCACATCCCACAATGCTACAGTATTGTCATAGCCTCCGGTGACCAGGAAACTGCCAGTGTCTAATGGAATGGGTAACTGACATAAATTGCTTCACAGTAAACTGAAATTTTCTAATTGCGTATGCACAGTCGAACGTCTGTTTATGACATCATCATCCAAGTACAAGACTTATTTTAAAGATTTTTTTTTTAATAAAGAATGAAATTACAAGTGAGCATGTTTTTAGTGTGATTGATTTAAATGTTTTTCTTTCATATTATTGAAATATAACTATATTATTTACTTGAAATGAAAAAAAAAAACATTGCAAGACTGGTATAGGAAATATTTGCTTACCATCAGGAGAAAAACAGCACGAGCTGATGGATCCTTCATGGGCTTTTTCTATTTTCATTGGCCCTTTTGACCTAAATAAAGAAATACAAAATAATTACAAAATTTACTTATCAGGTGCAAGGCAGTCTAGAAACAAATTTGGTTGAAGACAGAATGATGAAGCATGCATGTTTAGTAATAAAATTATGGAACACCCTTCAAAAAACTTTGTTTGTTTCATTGTAAATTATAATCATAACATTTGTTAGGTTCACCCATGCTTCTTTTCTTGGAAATGATGACGACCTGTATCTTAATATCTGAACTTTACGTAATGATTCTACCAGCTTTCTGGTGTGGTAGTTCGAACCTGACTTTCCGTAGAGTGTAACATCCCCAACATAACCGGTTTCAAACAATCTTTCTCAGCAATCAGTAGCTACTTATACTTCTACTAGTTAATTGACAGTACCTCCATAGGATTACTCATCAATGTCTTGTGAATGCTAAACAAGGATAATAAAAAACTAGACCTGAGGGCTCTCATAACCGGAAAAGAGACCAGATGAACATCTCAAAGAGTGGCTCCAAGAACTAAGCACAATGCTGAGCTTCCCAGACCTCATTCTACCAATAATTTTTCAGTCAACAGCACTATATAAACATATTATGAAATCGGTGTAGCCTATCTGGTAAACTATTCTGGTTTGCATATTGTTTGGCCATGTCCCAGGTTATTGTCCCTGGAAAGTTGAGAGAGTAATCCTTAAATTTGCTACCATAAGCGTTGAAATAACCATTTGGGCAGGGGCGGACTAGGTCGCCGGGAGGTTTCCCGGTGGGCCGATGGTGTAAGGAAAAAATAAAATATAAATCACCACTTTAATGCGTTAACTGAGAAATCAGCAGCACATGTAAGGTGCAATCTTAAAGCAGGATATGTGTCAAAGAGGTTGAGGTGGCCCTTGAGCTAGGGTGGTCAAAGGGTGCAGTGAGTCAATTAAAGTGACAGGCTCTGCTGCTGCTGCTGCTGCTGCTGCTGCTGCTGCTGCTGCTGCTGCTGCTGCTGCTGCTGCTGCTGCTGCTGCTGCTGCTGCTGCTGCTGCTGCTGCTGCTGTTAGAGGTTGATCTCCGGTGCATTTATATCCTTGTTTTAAGTTGTTTTTCTCACTCTTTCACTTTGTTTGTCTCAATACGCATCTTATTTAGGCTTTTTTGAGTATACATTGCCACCTTTACAGCAGATCAAGCAGATTATTTCTCTCAACATTTTATACACTATTTGATAAGGTATGTTACAATTGATATTGAATATATTTTCTAGTCATAAATGTAGAGAAAAAGTTCATATTATGATGGGCCATATACAAAAAGAAAAAAAGCTCATATAGTTGTAATAAGATGTAGATATTTCTATCCTGGAAATATAATTTTAGATTTTACTGTTCTGGAACAATAATTTATGTGATTACCTGTATGAAGATATGTGACGCACCATGTAAAAAGGGGGCTAATGGGTGGATTTTTCAAAAATTAGTTTTTGATGGCAAGTAATTGTCTAACATGTGTAGTTTATGGAAATGTAAAAAATTTCCAGATATCTCAATATTTAGTGGTCATTTGGGGTATTTGAAAATTTGATGTTTTCGCGCACATAACCACTGAGACGTAATGAGCAGCGACACAGGCACTTGTTAAACTATGCATTACGTTTTATGGCATATTTTCGTTATCTGTCGTTCAAAACTTACGTGATTTGGATATGTGATAATGAGGTAACTTTTCTATACTCAACTAAAATTGTGAGCTGCTACAATAATCACTTTTTGTAAAATTTAACATTAAAATTGGCGTCTTAAAAATCCGGTTTCCGACGTAAAAACAACCTCTGTATTTTTTTTTTTATCTCGGTTGCTCATTCACCAACAATTACCAAAATCTAGCATTGTGTTTGTCATGACATTTTTCAAATTTTCCTGGAATTTCATCATTATATGTGCAACATTTTTAACACAATTGAGCATCAAACATGGGCTACCAGCTGAGGTTAATATATTCATACTATAGAAGCCTACTAGTGCCACACACAACTCCTTTTTTTTTTTTAAGTTTTTTTTCTACATAGCATCTGAATGTTTTTAGATTTGTGTTTTTTGATAAAATTTTTTTTAGATTTGCGTTTTTTGCTGCATAGAAATCAAATTTTTTTAACTTGCGTTTTTTGATACATATTTCTTTGGATTTGTGTTGTTTGATACATAATTTTTTTAAATTTACGGTTTTGTTGCGTGACTTTTTTAATTTGCGGTTTTTGATACATAATTTTTTTCATATGCGTTTTTTTCTACATAATTTTTTTTTGCCATTTTTTGGTACATCATAATTTTTTTTGGTGTTATTTCCCACATATTGTTTTTCAGTATGCATTCTTTGCTACATGATATTTTTTCATTTGTGTTTTTGGCTACATAATTTTTTTTTCCAGGGTGCATTTATGCAAAAATAAAATTTTATTTTGCAGTTTTTATCATTTGTGACTTTTGCTAAATAATTCGTTATTATGTGTTCTTTGCTACATGATTGTTCATCTTTTTTGATTTTTGCTACGTAACATTTTTTCACTTTGTTTTATCCAACATAATTTTTTTCAGCATGTGCATTTTTTTATACGCAATTTTTTTGAGTTTGTGTTTTTCATTACATAAATTATTCTAAATTATATATATATTTTTTACATTACATTTGAATCTTTTTTGCTATTATTCGCAAACATTTGCGAATAAACGCAAAACTATTCAACTCCTTCTAGAACCAATTGAGCAGAATAAAAAAATTATGTAACAAAAAAACACAAATTCGGAAAAAAAATTATGTGGCAAAAAACTTTAATATTTGCGAATAAACGCAAATATTTGCGAATAAATGCAATATTATTTAACTCCTTCTTGAACCATTTGAGTGAAAACGAAAAAAAAAAAGTGGCCAAAAACGCCAAAAAAAAAAAGTTGTATGAGGCACTAATAGGCTTCCATATATGAGAGTTAGAACATATAGAACTAAAAGGGGACAGCACTAATTTTGATCTAATGCTAAAATTATGACAAATATACCAAATGATAGCTCAAAGGCTCTACTTTAGGTATATAGCTAATGATGCTCTGAGTATTATTTTGGACAAATTGGGGGACATCATAAAAAGGTCAGTTTTTCTAGAAAACAAGCATGGTGACCCCTCTTTTTTATTGTCTCATATAGATTATTATAATAAGTTACAGTCGGGTACAATGTTATATTAAATTCATATGGCTGGACATTTTTTAATTGCAAGATTTGTAAAAAAAAATTCCCTTAAAAAATTAAACTTTTTGAATTGGCTTGCATTTTCTTTGGATCCCCTGAAATTATTGTTCTCTTTTGAGTTCCTAATGAAAATGGTCTCAAAATGTTCCTGAAAGTCCACTGCATGCAATAACATCACCTGCTTTTATAGTTATAGCATTGCAATTAAATTATTAATTATTAGGCTGGATATGAGTCGGAATGAGTGGGGGAAAGCACAAGAATAGAAAACATCCAATAATTTGAAAATTAGCATGCTGACCCCCCCCCCACCCCCCCCCCCAATTTTTTTCCATATTTTAGCTTTATTATCCCAGGCAGAGGTTTGAGGTAATGCAGACCAATTGTAGACTGCAGAACTTGATTAATTTCTTTATTTGTAGATCTAGTAACATTGCCAAGCTGTTCCTAACTTGACACTGTTGACTTTCTGTATATATACTCCATTAACAAGTTATACATGTAGTGTGTGTGCAGGTGGATTTGTCACACTTAATTTCTGAAGTAGAACTCCAACGCTATTGTATATACATTGATATAATTTGGTATCTTATTAGTCTGTATGGCCAAGTTGTGACTTTTGATAGTCTCATTGACATGTCTCAACTTTGTTTGAAGGATTTGGGAAAACATTTTTACAGATTATTTTGCTTTTCCAAAGCAGTACTCGAATACTACTGCACCTACATGCTTTGTTATTATATGTCTAAAATATTTTATTTGTGCCTTTTGGTGTCCTTATGGCCATAAATACTATAGAATATTGTGAAAAATTCATGTTTTCTAAAGCCTGTATCAACGGGGTCTCACCTACTAGTGTACCTAAACACATGTTATTTGTCTTCTAAAATGTCTATATCGTAATACTTTAAATTTCGAAGCTTCATTTTGACATATATTGCCCTTTCTTTTTTATAATTGTGGAAATTATGCAAAAATTGCTGAACTTGTGTTGTTTGCTACATTTCATAACCCCTGGTACTCTATGATACACTGATATCACAAACCTTTGGAGAATTAAGCGTACAGTGCCTTACAGAGGTATCCTGGACCATGCATGCTAGCAAATATGCCCCCCATTATAATTCTTCTCATGACATAAAAGACACATGCATTAATCACACAAGTTTTTTCAGATTAATATTTAATGATATCAATAAAAAGATGCAGAAAATCAACTATTATATACAGCTGTAACATTATGCAATCACATGCATGCTAAATCCCTTTAATCAGGCAATTTGATAAGATGCTATTGTTGAACCCAGAATTCTTTTTTTTTTTTGTTCAGACATACCCTACTAGTCATATAGTGGTTATACTGGGGAACTTTCATTTGATATTTTCGGCACTTATCAGGTGAATGCAGGAATCTGATAGCAGCTGTTGATAACTTCTTCTTTCTGCCCCACCCAGGTTGATTAGCCACTGTACCTTTAGCTTTGAATTTGCGAAATAATGCATCCAACTGTGTCTTTTGAAATATTCAGTATCTTAGCTATTTTTGTATCATTTTCCTTGCTTGTGCAATGCCAAAATCTCTTTTTGTGAGTATTCTCTTGTTTGAGCCATGTCTCCAGTTGACAATGACATGAATCTAATGATTTAAGGCAGTGATTAAAACTGGAACACCAGCACTCAATAACCCAATTAAAGCTGCTTGTTTTCAGTTTTTGTTATTCACTATTTGAACTGTTTGAACAACCCCAGATTTGCTAATCTGCTCTTTTATGAGTGATTGCATGTAGGGGTTGAATAATTTTAAGAAGACAGCTATAATTAAAAGTAGTATATCGTGATTCATCAGAAAAAAAAAACCTTGTCTCGTATTTGTTTAGTTGGTATATTTAAAGCAAAAAAAAAACAGCTAATATGCAAAAAAATCACACAAAATCAGGTCATGCCTGCCATTTGAGTGCACGGTCTGACTAAACTTTAGCCATTATTTTACTCCCTGGGTAATATACTTGAAATAAAAAAATCTAATATTGTAAAAAAAAAAAAAGATAACAAGAAAGGTGTGGTGTCCTGTATATGCTGAGGTAAAATACCCCACCCTTAGGGAAAATGTGTACCATAGTGTGGACACCTAGCCTATATCATCTCATCATTACATCTACCCCTGCCAGTTGGTCATGTAAGCTGACTAAGCTTCAGTAGCATTGAGGCATTTAACAAAAAAAGGATAATGCATGCCTGTTATAATGAGTGAATGAAAAGATTAGAATAATTATGAAAATATATCATCATTTTCCAATTTCTGACTGAACTGATATCTTTGAGGTCAATTTATGATTATTATGAATAAATATATTTAAGAAACACATGTGATAGGTCAAGTCAAGTGCAATCCCGGCAAAATTTTGAGACATTGTTTATGTCTGGGCCATTATTTCTTGATACATTTTGTATTGTTGCTATTTTTTGTTACATGGTAGACTATTTACAACAAAAAATGTCACAAAATAATATTTTGTCAATCATTGAGATCATTGAAATAAAAAAAGCCTGATTGTATCCAGGTCAGCAGGTGCTTTCTAGGCCAGAACAGTCTTCAGGCTTAAGACTGGCCCAAATTTTTTTTATAATTATGCAGGCGTGGCTTGCTTGCATTTTCCCGCCAATTTCGCAGTTATAACGTCACCACCCGTAAGCCCCCTTTTCCCGTGGCGCGCCACATATTTTTATTCTGGAAACCAATTTTACAGGGGAGAGGCACATTATGCATCATGAAACAAAGTTTCATAGACAAATATGTAAGATAACATGGCTAAAAAAACATTATGAAATAGTTACGGCAAGATATTAAAATTCTGTATGGCATTAGATAAGTCTATGAATAGCTATGAACCCTAATAAACCTTTAAATGGTAAAATCACTGAATGAATGAATGAATGAACACTGGAGTGGGCTAAATTATTTCCAGACCATGGATAGGAAACGAAAAGGTGGTGCAGAGAAATTACATGATAAAAAGAGAAAGATGTTAGCCTCAGAAGGGGAAAAATGTAGTAAACTGACGGACATGTTTGGCAAGAAAGTAATAGATAAGCCCTCATCTGAAAATGCTGGGGAGACCGAACTGGCAGCAGCTGATAGGTCCACTGAGGCTATGGCTGAAGCTGAGACATATCATGATGAAGCTGCTAACAGTATATTTGAGAGGCCAAAGAAGAATGGTTCCAAGCGGCTGTGGCTGTCATACAGCACGGCCAATGAGGTGCTCTATTGTACTGTATGCCTAGCATATGCCAAAGAAACAGAATATAATGCTTTCACTGAGGGAATGAAGGATTGGAAGCATGTTCATCAGCGCATCAAAGAACATGCAAACAGCAAGCAGCACAACTCCTGCGCTGAGGCGCACATGCTCAGTATTAGTCAAAAGGGAATTGAACACTTGCTGTTTTCAGAACAACGACAAGTAAAGAATACTCAGGTGAAGACAAATCGGCAAGTTATGGAAAGAGTGATTGATGTTGTGAAACTGATTGGGAAACGTGGCCTGAGTTATCGTGGCAGCAAGACAGAAGCAGCTTACTCATTAGATGATTCCTTTCTGGATCATGGGAATTTTTTAGAACTTGTGAAACTTCTTGAAAAATATGACCCTGTCCTTCAGAGACATCTGGATAAGGTGGTCAAGAAAAGTAAGAAGAACCACAGAAAGGGAAAGAAGGGACGGGGAAATAAACTCACATTCCTGTCAAAATCAACTATAAATTATGTGATTCAGAGCATAGCATCTCTCATGAAGAAAATAATGGCAGATGAAATAAATGAAGCTGGAATGTTCTCTGTCCAGTTGGACACAACTCAGGATATCTCTGTCAAAGACCAATGTTCTGTTATCATGCGGTACATTGACAAGCAAATGGAAGTACAAGAAAGGCTCTTAGCTGTGGTTGCCTGCACTGATACTTCAGGAAAGGGCTTTTTAAATTCTCTTGAAAGCAGTACTTGAGAAACATAGCATTGATATTGGACACTGCATTGGAAATGTTACTGATGGTGCTGCTAACATGCAAGGCATTTACAGAGGTTTTGCTACAGTTTTGAATCAGGAGTCCCCTGGCCAAGTTCACATTTGGTGTTACAGTCATGTCCTAAATCTGGTCATAGGAGATGCAACCCAGTCTGTCATAGCAGCAAGCTCACTGTTTTCTCTCCTTAATGGCCTTGCTACCTTTTTCAGAGAATCTTACAAAAGAATGTCAATTTTTGAGGTTTGCGAGAACAATGTACGCCAGCGCTTGCAGACCATAGGAGAGACACGTTGGTGGGCAAAAGAAGCAGCTCTGAGCAAAGTGTTTGGTTCTGAGAGAGCTTATGAAAAGTGCTTGTATGTTGATGTGCTTCTGTCATTGCAAGCTATTGAAGAATCTGTGTCAACATCAGCAGAGCTAAGAGCCAAAGCAAGATCATACAGGGATGCACTGCTTAAGTTCGAAACTATCATGACAGCTTTCCTGTTCTCGAAGATTTTTGCCATGACAAGTCCTCTTTCAAAGTACTTACAGTCTGAAGGTATGAACCTGCTGAAAGCACACCAACTTGTGATGGGTACATTAAACAGCCTCACAGAGATGCAAAGAGGAGTGGCTGAGGTGCAAAAATCAGCCAGCAAGTTCATAGAGTGGTCAAACATTGAACTTGAGAAAAGAGGCAATGAGACCTTAGTGATCGAGGATAGATTTCCTGAGAAACGACAGAGAAGAAAAAAGAGAATGCCTGGTGAAAATGCTTCAGATGAACCAATTGCAAGTGCTGATAAGGATTTTGAGGTGAATGTTTTCAACAAGGTAATGGGCATTACTGTTGAAAGCATCAAATCCAGATTCCAGAAAAATTCTGAAGTTATATTGGATCTGGCATGCCTATCCCCCATTCAGTTTAAGACACTAACACAGTCTGGCCTTCCAGATGGAGCATTGTCAAAGCTGAGTAAAGCTCTAACCAAATTTGATGAGGACATAACGCCTGAAAAACTACAGTCAGAACTGCTCAGTTTAGCATCCAACTGGGACAGGCTCAAGTTAACTTTGAATGATGAGTACATGCGTCACAAAAGAGAACTTGGTGCAGATGATGATGAGGAGGATGAGAAAGATGACACAGAGATCCCCAGTGATCATGAAATCCCCGAAATGCCTGCTACCACTCGCAAGAGGTGCATGAATTGTGCAGCTTGTGCATATCACACCCTTGATACAACCTTTTTAGTGAAGCTTATTCAAGCATTGGATTGGCATGTAAATATTTGCTTACCCTATCAACAACACAAGTCGCATGTGAAAGGAGTTTTTCCTCCCTGAAGTTCATTAAAAACAGATTGAGAAGTACTCTTAGTTCAGAGAATCTGGATGCATTCATGCTAATGGCAATTGACAAAGATATTTTGCAAAATATTGATTCCGACTCCATAATTGATTCAGTCTCACTAGAGTCCATTGTTAAGATCAGAGTTGTTTGATTGTTAAATAAGTTGTAATGACCAAATTGTTTTGTAAAACCTTTTGAATTTGATGCCCATTAAGTAAATAAGAAATGTTGTGTTACGTTATTAAAGTCATGGAATATAAGGATTTATATAATATATTATATATATATAAATGATGTGTGTTATTTTCATTTTGTAAGTCGCTGTACCCAGAGATACATCTGGGCCGCTGTTGCTCAAATTTCCAGGGCCACTATTTCATCCCAGTCCGCCCCTGTATGATTTCAGTTGCATACTGGGTCAAGGACCAAACCAAGTGATAACCGCCAGATTTTAGCTGAGTTTTGCCAGCTTTCTTAAATTCGGCCAGTATTCGGTAATCTACATATCTAGTGGTTCATTTCTAAATAATTCTGGAGTCCCCCAACTTGCCTGAACTGTGGCTGAACGTCAACTACATCAACACAGTCCACAAGACTCAGCCAAGTGCTTAGATGGACAGAAAAAATCTGACGGATTTTCTGTCAAAAAGTGACACATCAATTTGCTGCTATAAACATCAGAACCATCACTGAGGTTGTGTTTTTCTATGTAATTGTTACAAAATGTTACATCGATTTAACAACTGAAATCATTTTTTGCACCACAAAATGTCAAAATAATAGTTTTCCAGGTTTTCTTTTCCAATCTAACTTTGCAGTTTGAAAACACACCTGTTGCTCTCGTTTACAAGTAAAAAATTTAATAATCAAGCAAGAATATTCATAAATTTGACTTGATGATTGGTTAACCACTACTCACCTGAACATTCCAGTCGAAATATCCCACACAGCAATAGCTTTGTCCCATGAAACTGTGGCTAATCGATGTTGGTTTTTAGTGCAGCAAGCTGAAGCCACCACATTGATGTGGATATCCTTGGTGGCACTGTACAAATAAGAAAAATTACATCAGTCCAATCAAAATCATTCTCTCACCGAAGTAGTTGTGTACAAGCTCTGCTGACATGCCGGGCTTGGGTGTGGAAATCTAGGTTCAATACGAGCTTGCCAAATTGCCAACACCCAGAGAAAATGTTATTAACAGTGGAACCCCACAAGTATAGTGACATTGTTAAAGAAAATATAGATATCAAGTAAAAAATTTCTGTGATACAGCAAAATGTTAGGTCTATAGTGACGCACTCAACGTTTTCATGAGGACACCATAATTTTAAGGTGCTAGTGTTCAACAAAATTAGTTTTCAGTTGCAGAATGCCTGTTAGTGAACATTGCATGTATTTCGCGAATGATAAGAACTTACTTCAAAGAAAGTGTCACCGTCTTGGCCAAGCAGTCGTAGAATTTCACGGCATGGTCCATGCTAGTTGTGATGATTCTGTCATCGGAAGGGGTAAACTGGATGCTGGTTATGGTACTGGTGTGCAAGTCTGGAGACCAAAAGCATAACAAACAAATCAGTGTATTTTGTCGAGGATAAATAATAAATGAACAATATCATGAAAAACACATAAAACAACAATGTCACTAATGAAACGTGTGCACATCAGTTAATATTTCAGACTCCATGTGTAGATATTATAAGACATCTTTAAAGGAGTATAATATTAATTACATATGTGTATGTAGTAGCCATGAACTCTTATAACTCGTTCATCTGTACACCAATTTACAAGAGTGCTAAGACAGATTATGTATAAACTCAGGCATTTAAATTATGTTCTACATTAGTATTGTAATTGTCTAAATATAGAATAAATTCAATTGAATTAAAATGTTTCAATTATCCAAGACTTCCACCAATAATCCAAATGATATCAAACATATATATGATTATGTCATAATTTGCTAAAAAACAAAATATAATACCTTTTATTTCCTGCAGGAGGCTGCCTGACGCTGTGTCCCATACTCGCACCGTGTTGTCCAGATCAGAGCCTGTAACCACTTTTGAACCATCGTGTGAAAAATTACAGCAAGTGACCATCCCACCATGGCTTCCTGTCCACTGGAATAAATCAATTATGTAAGGAAATGAAGAATGTTTGCGAAAAATAGTGATTAATATGTTAAAAATCCACTCCGCATACGACATACCTCGACTTACTGAAATTTCTCACATCGAAACCAGTATTGGTTGCATTTTACGAGGCTAAACAATTAAATTTACCTTCAAAAATCTTCCAATAATTTGCATGTTAAGTTTTATGATTCTTAACATGGTTACTTAAATGACAGTGAACAATTAAAATTAAATTTGTATTTCAGGAGTGGATTTGTATACATGAAAAAAAAAATTCTCAAATATTTTTAATATATAATAAATTTTAAGATTTTTTTGTACCAAAATCTGCCCAGTTTCCATGTCCCAGTAGTTTATTTTCTTATCCCAGCCGCTAGAAACAAAACTGCAAGAAAGCACCATACAAAACAAATACAGGAAAACATTCAAGATAATGCAGGTGTCTTATATAAAACAGCTGTCAGAGTTTACTCCGGCCCACCCAAAAAAAAACAAAGATAACTGAATAAAGTGAAACCAAACAATTAAGCACATCTCAATTTTTAAGACCACTTCACCTGTGTGATTACAGTTATTAATACTTCAGTGATTAACAGTGTATACAAATTAATAAATTTAAAAAAATTACCTATTACAAACTGGATCAGCTTTTGCTTGAGATACACAAGCCCTATGACCATGGTAAGTGTGGACAACATTCCCGGACTCCATGTCCCAAAGAATCACCGTTGAATCGGCTGAAGCTGTCAGGATATTTCGATCATTTTGCAAAAACTGACAACTATTCACAGCATCGCTGTGGCCTCTTATGACCTTTATTCTGACCTGAAATATCAAGTATGAGAACCAATTTTTTTTTTTCATTCTGACATGATGGATGTCAAAAGAAAATAAAGAAGAAAACATCACACCCCCCCCCCCCTCCCCCCCCCCATCATCCAGATCCTTTAATACTCCTACACCACTGACTTCACTGCAGCCACATAGTATACAAGTCTACTGCATCTGTAGTGTAGTGGTCCTTGCGTGAGCAGAATGTTGCCCTCGTACGCGAGTGACTCTTTGGTACAATGGTTAACGTTCTGGCTTTTGGTCCTCCGGACCAGAGTTCGATTCCCGCTCTGGGAGAACTGTCATAAATGGTGCCCGATGTGTACTTGTGGACCCATGTCCTGCTGGCCTGGAACAGGCTGGTGTAACAACAAGCCTCATTGAGAAGGGAAGAATGTAGTGTAGTAGTGGCATTAACTGTAGTGGTCCTGGTCTGAGGCTCTGAGCAGAATGTTGCCCTCACACCAGGGACAAGATTTCAATTCCCGCTCCGGGAGATATTGTTACACATGGAAGAGCAGAACAAAAGCAACCCCATACACATAGTGGTTTCCTGATGTGAAAATAGGCACTAAGGCTAAGACTTACAACCCAATTATATATAGTGCCCTAAATTAATCGGACAGTCATATATTAACCAAAAACAAAGTTTCCATACGCTTCTACACTCAACAGCAAAAGAATCGCAACACCAAAAAGGATAAGTGTATTTCATTGAAAGATGTCTTGGTTAGTTTGATATTGCTTCACAAAAGATTCAGGTCACCCAAGTGTGGCCAATTCTTGTGTCTCTTGTTCATCACATTGGGGTCTTGCATGAAAGAGTGGAGGCATCAGGGCAAATCTAAGCAGGTAGGGCACCAATTTGCCACCAAAAGTTCCAATTGATGTGTTACCGAGGCATTTTCAAGGTGGGTATGACAAAACAGGATATTGCTCATTTTATGGATTTGGTGAAGAACTTCAAGCAAAGTATACACCAGATATTTATGCGGTAAATGTTTGCATGTGAAGCTGCAGTGACTATTTTTTGTCTTTTGCTCTCTTTTTGCAGACTTGCAGACGACTACTTGATTTCTGGCATACAATGTGGATAATATCATGGTCTGTTGAATTACCCCAATGTGATAAAACAAGAACATAGAGGCCCTGGATGGGCCGGGTCACACTAATGTCATGAGCAGCTTTACCCACACCTCTAACCATTCGGCAAAGGATATTCCTTCTAGCCAAGTGCTAGAAGGTGGGGTCACTGCTGAGGCCCGGGACACTACATCACATCCCCCATACTTTCTTGCGATTTTGACTAACATCACAAGTCAAACATCGCAATTCTATTTATATACCCCCTGTGAGCGGGATTCGAACTGCCTACCCTGGCCTTCAACCCCTAATTCATGCTCACAGATGTGCCCGGATTGTGTCTACCATGTCATGAGCAGCTTTACCCACACCTCTAACCATTCGGCCACAAAGATCGATATCCCTTCTAGCCAAGTGCTAGAAGGTGGGGTCACTGCTGAGGCCCGGGCAGGGTATAAAAAGCGTGTAACAATCCCAAAATGTGCAGTGATCAATGTGAAATGTGCAGTGATCATCCTGGTTTTGCGCAGTGATCAAATTTAAATAAAAAATGATTTGGTAAATTTACTAATATAATGGTAAACTATAGTTCCAACATGATTTGCATTAGCAATATATTGATATTTTTGACATCACACTTTTCACAACATTGTTAATAACTTTCTATTTCGTAACTCGCACGATTCTGTGTAACCGATGGCGCTGAGGTGTTTTCCTTTACGCGCAGATATTTCGTGAAATGTGCAGTGATCACTTTTTTTTATTTTATACCCTGGGCCCGGGACACTACATCACATTAATTGGATGATCTTGTGGTTCTGTGCACTTTGATAACTGACAAAATATTCGATTAATTTTCTGGGAAGCGCCATTAACCTGAAACACCGCTTTCAAAGAAATATAAGCCACCTGTACTACAGGCTGCAAGGCCAGCTAGCTTCTTTTGAGTGTATGCACTTGATTTTTAATTAGTATTTAGCACATTCTCCACCGCAGAGATTCATAGTTCCAGGTTCGGGGACTTTTTCTATTTTTTAGCACTGAACAATATGATTTTTTATTGTGCCATTTATGGTCCTTGTATCTTACCTGTATGGACACCCCTTTTTGTTGAGGCCCTACTCAGTGTTGGCTGGGACCTGCCTAAGCGTGAACGCGATTGGCTGGGACCTGCCTAAGCGTGAACACGATGCTAGTCACAGCGCCCCCAGCGAATGGTGGTGCTGTCCAATTTCTGCCGAAAGACGGCACTTGTCCGGTGCGTAGCACCGGTCTTTCTGATAATAGTCCAGTAAATAAAGTAAAAAAATTCACTCCGGTTGGACAAAATTGCTTTATTTTGTTTCTCAACTGAATTTGGCAGGAAATTATGTCTACTAGCCAGGATAAAAAATCTAGCATGATCAGCTCACTGCTAATACCCTAAATTTGCCCTAATCCAAGATGGCCACCATAACAAGTCCTGAATACTGAAAACTGTCATATTTTCCAAACTAATACTGCTATAAATGCAAATAAAATGTCTAATCCTATGTTTTTCAGGTCCAGGAATGCATTTACCATATACTTTTTTGTGTGTATTGGCCCTAATTGCTGATAATTGCAATTCTAATGTAAATTTTGTGAAAAAAAATCTGTTGTACTTCATTTTGTCTTTCTGTAAATCCTAGCATGCCTTCTCTGTCATTATTTGACATATTCTGTTAATTGTAGATTACTAACTTTAATTTCTCTCTCCAGGTTGCATGTGCATGGAATAACAGCATGATTGTGGTGGAGGGTGAAAAAACTAACTAGACGACACAGTAATTTTAAATAGAGATCATGGCATGTGTCATCTGTGGAGAAGCAATTGACTTTGACCATCCCAGTGACTTTGTTAAATTGACAGAGAAAGGGTGTGCTGGTATTAACAAAGCAAACAAAGAGAGAGACTTAGATGTCCCAGACTTGGTCTTTGATAGAAACCATGACATCTTTGTGCACAAAGTGTGCCGAAGCAAGCACACAAATCCAATATCCATTAAATCTGCCAAAAAGCGTGATTCTTCTCAAGTGGTCAGGGCTACTTTGAGATCAGCTGAGCAAGATATTTTTGATTTTAAAACTCACTGCTTATTTTGTGGGGTGTTTGTTGAAATATCTCTTGCACAGAAAAACCCAACAAAAGCAAGTTACAGATATAGTCATGTCCTGACTCTAGGATTTCAGGAGAATGTTATAAATCAGTGTAATACCAGGAAAGATGACTGGGCCTTGAAGGTCCAATCTCGTCTATTTGCAGTCAATGACCTACCAGCTGAGGAAGCCCTATACCACCACACCTGCAAGGAATTGTTCATGAAGGGAAAGTCACCTCCCGAATTTGCATCTGAAGATGGAAATTCTTCCATCAAGAGAAGAAAGGTTGGTCGACCACAAAGCATATCAAAAGCTAATGCTCTGAGATATGCGATTGACTATCTGGAAGAGAATGATGATGAGACCATCACATTGCAAGACCTGCACCAAGTTATGCTAAGAGAGAGTGGCATGACTGAGGAGGAAGTCTACACTCCCAAGCAACTGAAGCGAGAGCTGGAGAAGCACTATGGTGCAAGGGTTTCAATAACCACCATCAGACAACGCCCTAACATTGTAACTCTGACATGTAATTTGAAGTCCATAATACAAGAAGCACACGACAGAGCAACTGAAATGAAAGAGCTCTCTGACATGGACAAACTTATTGAAACTGTTGGGAAATTTATAAGAACAGAGATTAAGTCCATGAAGCGTCATGGTGACGAGTACCCTACTTCAGAGGATATGCGTTCTGTCGATGCAAATATTGCTTACCTGCCTCATTCTCTGCAATTGCTCCTAGGTAGCATAATCAAGAGCAAGAATGCGAAGTTGCACATGGCCTCTGTAGGCCAATCTATCATGCAGTCAACGTGCCCAAGATCTTTTCTCCCACCCCTTCAAGTTGGTCTGAGCATAACCTTGGAGCACAAATATGGTCACCGTGACCTAGTGGACATGATCAGCAAACTTGGCTTCTGCTCTTCATATTCGGAAGCCAACAAATACAGAACCAATGCTGCAGTAGTCCAAGGAGTAGATCTGCCAGAGGACATCACAGGGTCCTTCTTGCAGTATCAGGCAGATAATGTGGACCATGCCTCCAGAACCCTTGATGGCTATGGGTCAGTTCATGTCATGGGACAAATGGCAACATTTACTCCAGCTATCAAGAGTGTTAGGAAGATCCCACGGCTCAAGGTGGACATGGAGGTCGTTAAGTGTCTGGCCAAAGTCAACCTGGTGGAACAGAAAGACCCCAAGGCAGTCCTGTCTCAGATTGTATATGAAAAGGTGGAGGTCTTTCAGCATGACATTTGTAATGACAGCCTGGATATCATGTGGACAGTAGCTTTCCACCTTCCACAACCACAGCCTATGTGGTCAGGCTACATGCAGATGCTGCATCAGAACCTGCCACATCCTGGAAAGAGCTCGGACATCTTCCTCCCCATGATAGACCTGACGCCATCAGACCCAACCTGTGTCCGCTCCACATTGGAGTATGTCGTTGACCATGCCAGCAGGTACAATACTACACCAGTCATCACCTTCGACCAGCAGTTGTGGTGGATAGCCTACATGGTCATAGAGTCACAGCCAAGACAGAGTCCCCTGTACCAGATCATCCTCATACTGGGTGGTTTCCACTCACAGATGAGTTTCTTAGGATCCATTGGCAGTCTGATGGCTGGTTCTGGCTTGAAGGAGGCCATGGCTCAAGTCTATGCTGAAGGCAGTGTTGAACATATGCTGTCTGGGAAGGCCGTGGCACGAGCTGTTAGGGCTCATCTGCTGGTGGATGCTGCTCTGAACACGATTGCCACAGCACAGATGCTTGATGTCCCTGTACCATGTATCTTCAGTGAGGAGGACTCAGGCTCTGATGATCAGATAGAAGGTAGCATATTCCTTTCTTGTTGTTTGCACATGATGCCAGTATTTTTGCAGTGTTTATTTTGAGTAACATGTTGTCCCCTAGAGCAGATGCTTGAAAAGTCTGGTGCTGTGTTAGTTTCAGATAGTCTTGTTCCTGCTTCTGATGTAGTTGAACCAGACAAGGATGTAAAGGTGAATGATGAAGGGCAAGATATGATGGATGAGCATGAAGATGATGAGTTTGCCACTTGTGTCTGTATGTTGTATCTTTAGTTTCATGTATATTAAATTGCTTCAGTGATGCACTAGTTAATGGTGATGGTGATGCACATATGTGTAGGGCAGTGTGCTTGTGGTGGTGGTATATGGTTGTGGTGTTATTTTTCAGCTCGTCAGAGTGGTGCAGAAGTTCTGAAAGCAATAGATCGTCTTGTCAAACAAATTTCTGAAGACATCCTCCCCCTGGATGAAGCTCTGTCATCTGCTTCTGTGTCACAACTCAGAGTAGCTTCTGCAGGATGGCGTTAATCTCTAAGTGAACACCACACAGCCAAGCTATGGCTCATGTACATGACACTAGTTGCTATTCTCCGTGCGTTTATGAGAGCTGGTCGCACAGGAAACTGGGCGTTGTACCTTCAGGCTCTGCAGCAGATGTTGCCCTACCTTGCCGCATCAGGACACCATAACTATACAAAGTCCCTTGTCCTGTACTTGCACAAGATGGAGAAGCTTAAGGACGCTCATCCCCACATATACAACAAGTTTGTTGATGGCTTCTTTGTCTTGAGAAGAACCGACCGCTGCTGGGCAGGAATTTACAGTGACCTGTTTATAGAACAAGTGCTCATGAGGAATGTTAAGGCGGTGGGTGGTCTTACAAGAGGTCGGGGATTTGAGCAGTCAACTAGTCTGATGTGGTTGCTCTCTACTCCAGCATGTGCAGAGGTAAACAAGGCAATGAGAGAGGTAACTGATGTTCAAGACACCAATGATGCAGATGTTCACAAGGACAGGTCAGCTGCTCGGATGGCCAGAGATGCCAAGGATTTACAGACCATCCTGAATTACTTCTCTGAACGGAAACCATTCTCCCGGGATTCAAGGGAACTGCGAAGTCTCTCATCTGGACTCATAGGTGACAGATCTGTGAATGCTGACAGAGCAGACTCAGTTGATCAGGCCATTGTGAAATCAATGCTTGGCAAATCAGTAGCAGAATACAAGTTCTGCAAGAAGGACCAGGTCACCACACTTGCCTCCTCCACCTACATTGCTGTTGAGGGAGAACGCCTGGAAATTGATCCTAAACAGTTGTTCCAGCGGCTTTTTGTAGCTGGCACAGGGACCATTGACACGCAGAGCTTGTTCTCATATGAACTGTCATCTTATCCAACAGCATTGTTCGACACAAGTCTCCTCATGCGTCTTCCAGACAAGGCCAGTCTTCAGACAGGCCTGGTGAAGAAGGTGCCATCCTGTGTGGAAAGTCTATCTGCTGATGTAGTCTACATCCTTGATGGTGGTGCACTCTTGCAACGACTACCATGGCCCAGCCGGACAACCTATGCCAACTTGTCAAGCTTGTATGTGCAGTATGTAAATCGCCACTACAGTCATGCTGTTTTGGTATTTGATGGCTATGAGAGTGGTCCCTCTACCAAGGATGAAGCACACCAAAGACGTGCAAGCTCCCACAGCATTGGCGCAGAGGTCAACTTTAAGGCAACAATGCAGCTGACCATGAAGAAGAAGGCATTCCTCGCAAACCCAAGGAACAAACAGAAATTTCTGTACTTCATTGGCAGTGAGCTGGAAAAAGCTGGAGTTAAGGTCCACCACAGTTCTGGAGATGCCGACTATGACATTGTATCAACTGCATGTACCATGGCCATGAGGAGATCCGTGACAGTAGTCGGGGAGGACACGGACCTGCTGGTCTTGCTACTGCACCATTTCAGTCCCAGACATCATGTCATATTCCTGCAAACAGCCACCAAAACCATCAACATTCAGACCCTACAAAATTATCTAGACCCTGACCTTACTGCTACTTTGCTCTTCCTACATGCGATCACTGGGTGTGATACAGTGTCAAGGCCATATGGCATAGGGAAGGTCATGGCAATGGGCAAATGTCGTCAGCTCAAGGACCATGCCAGTGTGTTCATGAAACCAAATCAAAAGCAGGATGAAGTCAGTAAGCATGGTCAGGCAGCTCTAGAAGTCTTGTATGGCTGTATGCCTGGAAACAGCCTTGACTTTGAAAGAGCAGCAAGGTTCAGCAGCAAAGTGGCGTCAAGATCAGTATATCTACCCCCTGAATTCCTCCCACCCATCACAGATGCTGCCAGGTACCATAGCTACCGAGTTTACCACCAAGTACAGACTTGGCTGGGCAATGATCTTGATCCAAAAGCCAGAATGTGGAGAAGCTGAAGCCAGTGAGGATGCAGAAGGATGCTGCTCCAGCATCCTTGCTGAAACTCATAAACTGAAACTCATAACTGTCATGGCAAGTGTGACAAAAACACCTGCTCCTGTCGCAAAAAGGACTGTTGTGCACCTTGGCTTGTGGTCACTGCAAGGGGATTACCTGCACTAATGCAACAGTGAACACTGAAGCAGAGCCAATAGATGACTAGACATGTGAAATTTGATTTACACCTCTGGGTTCATTCAGACTAGACCATAGCAATGAAATGTTTATTTCATAAATTTGAAATTGTGTAATAGTTGTTATTTTTAGGTGGTGTGAATTTGTGGAATTTATACTTTTTAAAGGTTTAAATGCATTGACTTTTAGATAGAACTTAAGTTTGAAGTTGTGTTTCTCCCAACTTAATGGTTATATGTACAATAATTGCTACATATTAGTACATAATTTTGAAAATTTTCCTTTTGTAGTCTCTATGATATTTGATTTGTGGAAAGGATGCTTCCTTATTCATTGATTTGAACACAGTTCTAATGCTTATTGAATTACCAACTTTGTGTACTCAAAATACATTACATTATATCATGTGGTATTGAGAGATACTTTAACATAATACTACTAAATCAATGAAGGTTTTCATTGATTATGAACAAATGTTTTTGAATTCTGAGACTCCAAGTTGATAAATGAAGGCATGAAAATAAAAATTCTAACTTCAAATGCATGATTTCTTCACAGTGAACTGAATTGGTGCTCATCGCTAAAACGTTGGCTTGATATATAACCTGCTCCAAGGGGTTTTTATTCATAATTGAGTCCTTTAAACATTTGGATCTTTTTAAAAATACCATAAATGAATTCCCTGACCCTGAAAACATAGGATTAGACACAATTTTTGCATTCATAGTGATATTAGTCTGGAAGATATGCTGATTTTTTATATTCGGAACTTCTTAGGGCGGCCATCTTGGAATAGGGCAGATTTAGGGTTCTAGCAGTGAGCAGATCATGCTAGATTTTTTATCCTGGCTAGAAGACATAATTTCCTGCCAAATTCAGTTGAGAAACAAAATAAAGCAATTTTGTCCAACCTCTGCTATTTATTTACTGGACTATAACTAACGCGAAGCATCAAGGGATAAAGTAAAAATTGATCGTTGAATAAGCGTCGCAATGCCGTTACAACGCTTGTTCAGTCCCATTTATTTCGTTAGAACGCTTGTTCGGTGCTTTTCACGAAAATAGTACCTTCAGCAGTAGGTTGAATTCCACTGTAAAGTTGTTCAATTTCACGACGTTAGTAGAGTTAAAGTCAAAAGAAATCGTCTGAATTAATTTTACAGTGAGTGGCTTCTTAGAAGAAAAGAATAAGGCGTAGTAATCACACTACTTTGTATGCAGACGACGCGCGGAAGCATTTCCCTCCCCGATTCTGGGGGAGCGGCAAATCGGTTATGAGAAAGGTCTACAGTCATGCCGTCAAAAGGTCCCGCCGTCAATTGGTCCCTTCGTACTAAAAATAGTTAAGCCGTCCAAAGGCCTAGTAAAGCCATCAAAAGGCCTGGTAAAGTCGTCAATATGTAGTAAAGTCGTCAAAAATAAAAAATACCTAACACTGTTCACGATTAAAGCTTTGATTAGTTAATTGCAATGTAACGGCCCATAACGGCCAATCGACCAAAACGGCCAACTCAGTATTTTTTTTTATTCATATATATATAAATATATATATATGTGTGTGTGTGTGTTGAGTAGTACTTTCATATTTTTCTTATATTACATGCTTTCTTAGGTATATTAAGATAATTATCACACCATGAGACAAACTCCACTTAACCTAAAAATTCCCTAATTGCTAATAGAACTATAGTGTACAAAAAAATTGTACAATGGGTTCTATTTTTAATGAGAAACATTAATGTTGAGTGTAAACTTCTCACCCTATTCTACAAATCAGTTCTTTTAAAGATAAAGCTAAATATTGAAACAGATTGTTAAGACATGTGGTAAGTTAAAGGCAGACATAAAACCAATAGATGAACTTTAAAAACAAATGTTATGAGACAAGTTGATAAGATTATGAATGATGAGCAGCAGCCTTTATTTAATTATTATACATTGTTAAGATATGGAAGAAGGTTAGCCCTAACAGTACAACATACAAATAGGTATAATCTTTTTTATGCAGTAGCATAAGAGTCTATATAATGTTATGTCAAATTAATTTATCTTATCTTAATTGATTACATCAGCAGTGCAGTGGTTTTATGTTGAAATAGCTAATTTATGAATAAAGATATGTAATAGCAATCAGCCGTGACCGTTATGTCAATTGCTATTAGCATTTTGAATGATGAAAATAATGGGGTAAATCATGTTTTTTCATCATTGATCAAAAGCATGAATTGAAACTCTGAATTTCAACTGATTCCTGGTTATTATGCATATTAATACACAATTAAGTATTTCATATACAGAATAGCAATCTGCCATGTCAATTGCTATTAGCATTTTGAATGATACAAAGAATGGGGTAAATCATGCTTTTTCATCATTGATAAATATGTAAATATTAAAGAGGGATATTGTCTATAATTTGTTTTGATCATGAAAATCCAGTTATTATATAAATTATTAATATTTCGTTGTTGTTGTTTCTGAAAATAATCCAACTGGGATTAAAATTGCATGTTCCATATGCTTTCTCATTCATCTATCTTATATTATAGATCATGTATATACATCTATAGCCTATATGACTTGCTTAATTGTATATATTTCATTTTATATAAATTATGAAATATATACAATTAAGTAATTCATATAGGCTAGATGTATGTATATAGTATAGAATAAGATAGATGGATGAGAAAGCATATAAAGCTGAAAATAGTACAATTGGCCGTTTTGGTAGGTGGCCGTTTTATCCTTTGGCCGTCTTGGTATGGTGGCCGTTTTTGCGATTGGCCGTCCTGGTATATTGGCCGTTTTATATTTGGCCGTTTTGACCAGACCCCCCTAGAACACCTCAACAAGGCATGTGCATGACACTTCACAACTCAACAGCCATCTGTTGATGAATTAACCAGGATTATTGTCGACTTGACTAATTTTGACGACTAGTAAACCAACATTTTTGACTAGTGAACCAGCTCTTTAGACGGGTCAACTTTTTTTTTGACGACTCGCCCAATTGATGACGTTCACCTTAGACTAAAGGACCAACAATCATGAGAAAGGCCGGTGCTTCGCACCGGATCGTAGCGCCGCCTTACGGAAGAAAACGGGTGCTGTCTGTAAATATGCTAAAGCGCCATCTGGGGGTGTAAAATTAAAACGCGCACCTGTGCAAGTTCTTGGTGTTCCCAGTTTGCGTTTGATCCATCGTCAGTTTTCTGTCTTTCTAACTCTCTGTTGTTAATCTCATTCGTTACATCAAGTGCCAAAGGATCTATTTCTCCCATTGTCAATATGTTTCTTATGTGTTAAGTGAGTAAAGTTCAACAAAACTTGGCGACTGCTTATTGTTTACCCGGAAGTTTTCGGCTGCTATGGATGATTTGCAATTGTCGTTCGATACGTAAAGTGAAGTTCCTAGAACTTACATTTTATTTCATCTCCATGAAACTTTAGATGGAATTAAGAACGATTAGTCGGAAAATGTAGTTAAAGGCTATATTTTTAGTAGGTTTGTTTTACGACAATCAAGCAACCATCAAAATAATCGAAAATGGAGGACGGTGTGCAGGGTGGGTTTTCTTCTCGTTTTTCTGAATTTCCCCTGTGTTTTAGAAAATTGTATCTAATCTGAGGTCCAGCTGGATTCCGACCATGTCATTGTATAATCGCAGTATTTAAAGACAACGTTGTGTGTTAAAGAAAGATTATTTCGGTTGTCTGACAATCGTAGAATCAGAGGTTACAAATTACAATACAGATTTGACTATCCTTACTGCAACATGTGTTTTCCTACTATAATGTAATGATGTAATATGATCTCGCTCAATTTATGAAAATGGTGTCTGAATATATTCGTGTGCTAAAGTACCACTGCATTTAATTCGTCATTTGACACTATTGTTTGGACTAGTTTTTTTTCATACTGAGGCTATACGATACTAGTCTATAGCCTAGGACGCTAGGTGGTTTAATAATTTCAAAGTGAAAGTGAAATTTCTGATATTTTTAAAATCGTTTGCAGATGCAGTGGCTATGGACAAATCAGGCTATTGGCACTGGATGTTGTGCCCAATGCCCATAGCCTGTTTTGGCTGCTGACACTGCGAATGCCACTCACCAACAGGGTGCCGTACTACCACAGTCTTGCCAGACATTCAGTCCTGCAAGGTGGTAATTCTGCCTGACCGTATAACTTCTGCGTGAATGCGTGAACGTATAACTTCATCAATAACACAGCATCACAATCGCCCTCTGGTGTAGCACAACTGCCCCCCTACCCCCCGGACTGCTGACTGTTTATACTAAGTATCAATATATAACAGTCAGCGGTCTTGGGGGGAATGGGGGGTCCTGCACCAGAGCACGATTTTGATGCCTGTGATTGATAATTAACAACAAAATGTTTAAAATACTATTAGACATAATTATCATCATAGGAAATAAAAACGTGTTTTGTATCAAAAAGACATGAAACGTTACCCTACAACAGTCTTGACGCAAGACGCTCGATCACACCTTTCCGCAGAGAGAGTCTTGTTGAATTCGGGGGAGCAAGAATTCTAGTGGGGGAGCAAGCACTTAGACTATGTAGAAAGGTTTATATTAATCATCACACTGTAGGGAGAATGGTCGCTTGCAGTTCTCACATATAGTTCATGAATGGCTGAGTCTAAGCCAAGCCATGACTTCGTCATTGCGTCATTCCCCTGATCGGCCAATCAACAAAGTGTCAGAATCCTGTCACATGACTATGGTGTTCAAAACCGACTCCTTTTATTTGTGCGGGTGAGGGGACCAACTTATGGACCATCTTTCAACTGGCCACCAGGACGGTTAGCCCCAACACAGAAAGGCCGGTGGCCCCATCACCTGGGTCACCAAGAGGTTTGGGCCCAAGGCTGACCCCTTTCCAGGAAAGCTGGTCTGTAAGCTAGGCAGGCTGGCCCTTCGACAGGAAAACAGCTCCATCCCAGGGTCCGTGGGCCGTTCACAAGAGACTTTTGTCAAGGAAGATACCCCAGTCTGAGAGAAGTTTGCCCCTTCACCTGGTTGGCTCCAGTTAAGTGGGCAGCCCTCTGCCCAGGATAATGGTGCCCCAGCTAGGATGGTTGGGTCCGTCACTGGGAGGCTGGTTTTAAGGCTGAGAGAGGCAGTACCCAGGGCTGTCACCAAATGATTGCTTCTTCAGTGAATGATGCCCCCTTCACCAAAGAGTGCTCTGTTTAACCGCAGTGTCAATAGCCAAAACTGTGGCACTATATCTGCAGTGCCAAATATTAATATAAAACTGTCTGAAGACACTTTAACTTAAGTAATAATTGCCAACAACATACAGCCTGTAATTAAAAATTGAAAATACCATTTTAAGGTATGTTTGTCATCATGGGAAATTAAACCATTTTTTGTATTAAAACAAATGAAATAACATCCTTCTACGTGATGATGAGATACTCCTGGTGAACCAATGATAATTAGTCTTATAACATGTATCCAGCTGAAATTGTGAAGGAACCACTTGTGATGGTCATAACTGACAGTTCTTTTTAATTCATAATCAGACTGTCCTCATTTATTACATCTTTCATTCATAGATTGTAATTCACTTCATGTGAAGGTGTGAGGATTGCATTGCTTCTTCATTCTTCAGTGTCAGTCAATGTCCTACTTTCAATGAGGAGAAAAAGTACCACAATATGTCATTGACACCGTAGCAGATAAGTATTGTTTGATGACATCATATATTATGACATGACTGACATCATCAATGTAACAATTAAGTAGTGACGTCCTCTTATTGTCTTTTCATATTATGCTACGGTCGTAGTGGTGCCCCCTGTAGGCTCAGTTACTTTTTCTCCCCATTGCAATGGGTTACTTTCAGATCAACAGAGGAAGGTACAGGCCGGTCCTAAAACCTGTGTTTGAAGACGTAAGCATACAATCGGGCTTTGATGACGTCACAACCGTTATGAGGACCAGCATACAGCTCCCCCTGTTGACCTGAAAGCCCCCTCCCCCCATTAACTTAGAGTGTGACCAGAATAAAAGGGTCAATCAAAGTGCCCCCAACTCCAATATACACTTTAAATTCAGTTTGTCCCAATGTGCATTGTCATGATCTCAGGATTATTATGAGAAATGCTGGAGCGAATCAGCAAATGCAGCACAACAAATAATCATCTGTTTCTTACCCCCTATAGTTGCAGAGAAATATGATCAAACAACTTTTGGGAGTATGACACCTGGGACAGACGGTACATATATTTTGTTAGATAATGATTTTTCTTTTGTTAAGACATGAAACTCCCTGTGGTACCTCCACACAAGCAAAGCATGAAAATGATGGAAACCAGGGACTGTGCTGTCACATGCTCAGTTTCCCCTTGCACATTTTATGCGTGCCCACAATCTAATGAATGTGCAGCCCTTTTTCTCAGATAAATTTTTCCCCCAAGACACACCAAAGTATCGTGCCATGCTCCATCAGTGTGTGGGCACCTTCTTTGCCATTAGTTAATACACATCTCTACAGAGCCCCTAAGAGGACATGGCAGAAAAAAAATTAAAATGTTCTGTGCGCTCAAGAAAATTAAAGAAAAGGGAAATTTTTTTTCGTGCACAAGAGTAAATTAACTAGTGTGCACGATAAAATTAACTCGTGCACACAAAAAATATTTGATGCGTACGAGAAACATTTGGCCAAATTTTTATTTTTTCTGTGAGCACGAGTTAATTTACTCTACTGGTACACACAGAAAAAATATATATTTCGCTTTACTTTACTTATTTTTTATCTGTCATGTCTTCTTAGAGGCCCCGTACCTCTCCGATTATAGACAATTCTTGATTAATGAGATCGTAAATCTGAAACTTTTCTGGCCCTTTCAATAGTATGTGTGGGTTTTTTATAAAATAATAAATTGACTGAAGAATTTGTAACTGATTCCTAGCTCTATCAATATTAAACATGAATCTTACGGATTTCTCAGAAGGATCTGTTTGTAGAATAGGGCCATGAGAAACTGTTTACTATATTTTCTATGCAGTACAGCATTTATGAAATTATGAGTATTTTCAAAATATAATTTGATAATGATAATAATATACCGACATACACTGGGTGATGTGTTAGGTGTAGAGACAGTACCCCTAATGTAGAACCATAGCTTTGGTCATCAATTGGTTTGAAAATCACATTTACCTGTATTCATATCCTGACATTGAGCTTTTGTCTGATTTCAGATATTTGCAGAGTTTGTCGGTCAGAAGGAGCACCGGATAAACCACTTTACCATCCTTGCGTTTGTACTGGAAGTATTAAGTTTATTCATCAAGAATGGTAAGACATAAAGAGGTCAACGCATTGAAAAGAAAAATCACTTCTTTATGACATAGCTGAGTCACTTTATCTTTAGACATTTTATTATTCCCAACACTCCAGTAAATTTATTTACAAGTATAAACAAATGCAATGTGATATAATAATAATCATATAATGTGTTGGAAGGAGATACATCCGAGTATTTACAAAATACCGTTACCTAAGGGTGGATGTATCCCCTATTATATTTAACAATTAAAATGAATTATATAGTAACAAAAATAGAAAATTAAAAAGCAAGAAAATATTGCATTTATAGAAGAACACAAGAGTATATGTCATAACACAGTACAATCATATAGCTGAGGCAGTTATGAAGCCTGTTAACAGCTTTTATAAATTTGACGTTTTTTGCTTTTCATTTTCAGTCTAGTACAATGGCTCAAATACAGCAAGAAAGAGTATTGCGAGCTGTGCAAGCACAGATTTTCCTTCACACCTAGTAAGTACCATTTTTCAGATACCTTGTGTATTTTACTGATTTTTTTGACAATAAATTCAGAATGGAAAATGGAGAATTTTTACTCAGTTGCTACATGCTCTTTCAAATTTTCTTTTTTCTACATTTCCTGGCCCTTATCTCTTTTTGACCCATAAGACAACAACTAATTTTGTTCTTTTTACAGTTTATGCTCCAGACATGCCTCGGAGACTCCCTATCAAAGATATAATCACAGGGTTACTCAAAAGTGTTGGAAGAGCGATCCGCTATTGGTTTCACTACACACTGGTGGCCATAGCTTGGTTGGGCATTGTACCGTTGACTGCATGTAAGTTATAGAATTGTATACATGGGAAATATCTTTTGATTGTACGTCTCCGTTTTCTGAGACATTTTCTTCAATATCCGTGCATCCTGAAATTCTGAATATTTTTTTTTTCAGGTCGTATTTATAGGTGTTTATTTACTGGCTCAGTGAGCTCTCTACTAACTTTACCAATGGATATGCTGTCCACGTAAGTTTGATCTATTTATTATGATAAACAAGACATGGTTAGCTCATCATGAATGAAAATATTGTACAAATTTCTGCATATTTTCTTATGACACATTGTAATATGCTTATTTTCTTGTCTTTTATTGTGATTTTTTCTTGTGCCTTGCAGAGAAAATCTTTTGTCGGACTGCTTCCAAGGATGTTTCGTTGTTACCTGTACACTCTGTGCCTTCATTAGTTTAGTCTGGCTTCGAGAGCAAATTCTTCATGGAGGAGGGCCGGATTGGTTAGATCATGACAACAATAATCAACATGTAAGTTGTAAGAGATTCAAATCGGACAACCTTTTGCGTATGCTTCATTAACCTCCAACGGAAATTGAAATAGTTTATTCACAAAAAAGTTAAAATTGTGCTAGGGTTTACCATAAATTCTCATAACTACATTCTAGGTTAATCCTGTTGTATTATTTGATTATATTGAGTTTTTGTCCATCAATTCATGTCAAAGCGAAATTATTATTCGCTCTTTAGCTTGAGTACAGAGTTTTGTACACAAAGTTTGATACAGTTTAAGTTTTTATTATTTGTTTTTTTTTCTTCAGAATATTGGTTTAGGAAACAATATAGCCCAGGTAGCTGCAGGAGTGTTAGGTAATGGTGGCAACAATGTAGTGATCGGTCAGATGCCTCCTCAACCAGCGGCCGGTAATGTCCAAAACGCTGGTGCCGCTGCTGCCGAGGGTGGTCCCGCCCCTGGACTGGGAGAGGACCATGAAGCCCAAGGTGAGACATTATTTTGACATTATGAAAAGTTAAGAGTTATCATCTGTGCGCCTTTTGGTATAGGTTAATGAAATGAGTTCCTTGGTTGTCATTCATTATTGATGTTTAACCACGATGAGGACATTTAATTTAACAGGTAGATCAAGTTTTTAAGCAAGTTTTGTTGTAGAGGCATCACCAGGTATAGCAACCTTTTTCTGACTTTTCTCTTTATTAAAACTCCAGACAACGCTGGCTTGGGAGGTGCTGGTAATCTTGGGAATAATGTCGCACAAGAAGACAACTGGATTCCAATTGAGTTGGACAGAGCAGCCGAAGAATTAACCTGGGAAAGGGTTTGTACCTTTGAGAATGAATACACAGTAGATTTATGATCATTGATGTTAGTTATTATATTCTCAGGAAATTTTCATTAACTTTTCAGCTTCTTGGTCTGGATGGCTCCTTAGTTTTTCTGGTAAGACTCGATAATATTCCACTTTGTAAATATTTACAATTGTTGTTTAATATGTTTTTTTTTTCTCTTACTCTAGAGATGAAAGATCTTAAATGTAAAAATTATCTTCACTGGCAATGGCTTTTCGTTATGTTTAAATTCATTCTTTGGGATTTCAGGAACACGTCTTTTGGGTTGTCTCTTTGAATACCCTGTTCATCCTAGTCTTTGGTAAGAATTATAATTTATTTGCTCCATTCGCAAAGTATATTTTCAAATATACTCCATTGCGTAGGTTAACTTTATGCAATTAATAGTAAATGACTATTCTATCGACATACTTTTTCTCTTAATATATCTTATTTTGTTCATTTCAGCTTTTTGTCCATATCACATCGGTCATTTCATTATAATTGGCTTGAAATCCGAAGACTGGGTAAGTTGATGGCATCCATGATAAAAACATGACCTTTCAAATTATTTTGTAAGGAGTGTTGATAACGATGGTCCAGCTTAAATAGAAGGAGTATTGAGTCAATTTGAGTGAAATGTTTTGATGGGGTGGTCCAGAAACCCACACAGTGTGCTTCTATTGCTGGTATTCTGTAGACTATGTAAAGCTACTCTTGACATGGTATTGCTTCTCATTACGATGAGCCCTCTCTGTTAGAATAACACATAAAATTCATAAAACCAGCCTTAAAAATATTTATGTTGCGGGTTACATGACACTTGAAAAGCCCATCTGGTAGGTAGGATTTTTAATTTTTTTACCTCAGAAGAATGTTTTACTAATCTTCAACTAACCGGCAGGACTGAAAAAAGTGGGGGAAAAAAAAGCAAAGGAAATATTCATTTGTTATATGCACTGATATGTTCTATATGGTCGCGTAACCTGCAAAAGGAATATTTTTTAAAATGGCCTAAATTCAATGCATGTTATTTACTGGAATTGATACATTTTTACAGCTATCACCCACCCAGTTTGAAGGACTACTAACAACGCTTCTCGGATACCTCGTCATTGCAGTTTCGTTAGTTCTACTTCACACAATTTTCTCTATAGCAAGACTGAGGAGGTCAGTTGCTCTTAGGTCAGCCAATTTTTTTTTTTCATATGTGATAAAAATGCATGTCAAATTGATATAATTCAATCAAACTTGACAATTTGTAAACCTTCATTGTGTAATAATGACTATGGTTTTCTATTTTCCAGGTCAAAACGAGTCTTAGGTCTTTGCTACATTGTCATCAAAGTGTCATTGCTAGTTGTCATAGAAATAGGAATATTTCCGATTTTCTGTGGACTCTGGTTGGACATTTGTTCGTTGGTAAGTTTCGTTGTAGTTCTTTTTCCAGAACATAAATGCAATATGCAATTTAACAAACTGAGCAAAAGTTACTGTACTTTATAAGTTGCTTTTAAAGGGCAATGCACAGTTCTCAGTCGTGTGCATTAGATGATTATAATGTTATATTTCAATTAGTGCTACTACTTTTGATGTTTGTGTATGAACTAGCAACCAGGAAAATCAAATAAGTTTTACTGTGTATTTTGGAAGCCCGCATATAAGACCTTCCGATATCAAGGTCATCTGGATTCTAACAACGTTTAAAAAGTTCTTCAGGCAACCTCAATAAAAAGAACACCAGAAACTTTATGGTGATCCAAATTATTGGGTCTCAGTATAATTCTCTCCTCTATTAAATTATGTTTTAAAACATTTGTATACCTTTTGAAATTGCCAAGTTAGCTTGTGTGTGATAGCAATGGAATTGGTGTATACTGAATTCATCGGTAGAGTAGACGTGATGTTGATTTAATAAAAAGCTAGACCCCAGCCAAGTTTCATTTTCCAGTGATCTCGACTTGAAGGTTTACCTTGATTTCCAGGTAATGTTTGATGCATCCTGGAAGGACCGTGACATGAGTTTCCGTCTGGCCCCAGGAACGTTAATGTTCATCCATTGGTTGGTTGGAATGGTCTATGTGTTCTACTTCGCTTCTTTCATCCTTCTACTGCGGGAGGTGCTGCGCCCTGGTGTATTGTGGTTTCTAAGAAACCTGAATGACCCTGACTTTAATCCTATTCAAGAGGTGAGAGTCAAATCGCCTTTAATTTGCCAAATTTATGAGATAAGAAGTGATAAGATAAGATTTTGTTTAATACGTGCAGTTACTTGGCTATGTGAATTTGTTAACTGTTGAAAGATGGTGAAATCTCTGGAAATATTAAGTCGAAACGGAATATGTCATGGCAAAATGAAATGCTAGGCTCTCTGAGCAATGCTTATGAAATAATGAAGGAGGTCAATGATTAAATTAAAATTAAAAATAGAGGTAATGTAAGGACCCTTGCTTTTGTACCATTTATAATATTTTCCGTATTTCCCTTCAGATGATCCACTTACCTATCTACAGACATATAAGAAGATTCATTGCCTCTATGGTAATCTTTGGGAGCACTGTTATTGTGATGTTGTGGTTGCCAATCCGCACTGTAAAATATCTGATGCCTAACTTTCTACCCTACAATGTGATGTTGTCCAGGTAAGATATTCCTGAAGCATTTTGTCCTATGTAGATTATCAGTAATTTATGCTAAAAGTAAGCACTTCTGATAGATACAGAACATGAATATAGACATCCAGATAGTTAATATGCATTGTAAGCATTTTTTAAACAGTTCACTGGAGCCAACTGTGTTGTTGTTGGTGTTATGGGATAACAGAAAATATGCTTTCAAGAATTGTATTTAGTACGTGCCAGGGGGACAATTCTAACATGGTGATTGATATGAATGATAATCTATAACGTCTTTCTGTCAATATACAATTATGCTACCCTTTAACAGCGAATATTATTTTCCACACATTGCAGTGATGCCCCGGTGAGTGAACTATCTTTAGAATTGCTGCTTCTGCAAGTTGTCCTTCCTGCTTTGTTGGAACAAGGACACACTCGGCAATGGCTGAAGAATTTGGTGAGAGGATGGTGCATTGCCGTGTCATGGATATTGGATTTGCGATCGTTCTTACTCGGAGATGTTCCAATGGGTGACGAACAAAATAAACAGGAGCAAGAGCAGGTGGGTTATATTTTCAATGAATAAGTGGCGTTTGGAAATGTCTTGTGAATTGTATGATGTAATGTAATGTGACTACTAGGTATTTGAAGACGGTTGGGGAAAGGTGTGTTAAAGTCATACACCATTTGAAGAAGCATGAAATTTTTGCAAACAATAGTTGTATTCATATGTTTGTAACACATATTAAATTGCATCAGCTAAATGTTTCATTCCTTTGCATATATGAATAGCCTCATTCCCAATTACATTGTAGTGTCTGTAGTGCACCAGAGTCACTTTTAAATGGAATAGCCCTAAGCAGTGTGTACAATTACAGCATTACTATGTTGCAACATTAGTATCTTGATACATGGTTGTTTTATTCTTGGTAGCAGGCCAACGAAAATGGCGACCAACCTCCAGAGAACCCTGGAGCTGTTCCTGATGCCGATGCTGACGCAGAACGTGCGGCTGGTGAAGTTGCTGCTGCTGCTGCTGAGGAGAACGCGGAAGTTGAAGAAGAAATACCTGAGCTTGTGGAGGAAAGTGAAGATGAAGAAGAAGACGAAGATGAGGAAGAGGAGGAGGAGGAAGAGGAGATGGAGATTGCTGCTGCTTTGCCGCCTCCCGGAAGATTGCAAGCGGGGTTAGCTGCTGCTCACCAAGCGCTCCTTCAAGGAGGTGGCCCCACTGGGTTTCAGCCATATGTCAAACCTCAGTACTTTCAAGTCAAGGTAAGTTAGTATGGAGTAGAATTGGAAATTTTTTTTAGTTTTGGGTGCACAATTTACCGCTCATGGAATCCATGCAGACAAATGAATAAACCCTCAGAACTTTCGTAAAAATATCTTTCTGTTTGACGTTTTTCAGTTGGTGGCCTTGCTGGTGTTGATGTGTATCACCTTATTCCTCGCAAGTCTTATTTCACTAATTGTGCCAGGTAAGGTCATTCAGAATAACAGAAGTGAATAGATTTAATGGGAGTGCCATTGCGGTGTTGATAAAATGCATACAGGCACATATTGCTTGGAACTTACCCAATATAGATGACATTGGCTTTTGTATTAAATAATTACTACTTCATATAGATCTTAATTCATATATGTATGTGATTTATAACATTCAGCACAACGTCAATCAGGGTTGGGTACAATAGAAACCAAACACATTTAAATGCAAATGCTTTGTAATCTATCGAACGCAAATGCCTAATTTCAGAAATGCATTTAAATGCAAATGTTTTTACATGGTTTCAATTGTCAATGTCTCCAGATGAAGTTAATAATTGTCAGGAAAATTTTGATTAAAAGCTATACTGATGTTCTATATCAAAATACAAGGTACGCAGACTCTTTATTGCCTTTTTTACCTTTTACGTGATTTCAGTGTTTATCGGTCGTTGTCTCATGTCACTGTGGATGGGTGAAGCCAAGATCCATGAGCTTTACACTGCAGGGTGTGGCCTATACACGTGTTGGCTGGCAATGCGCGCTGTTGGGGTGTTGCAACAGTGGCTCCCTCAAGGGATGGGTGCCGTCATGCTGAAACTTAAAGAATGGACCGTTTTGGTAAGAAACAAAGAATGGTTATTCTTTTGTTATATTTGCAAATGCAACTATACCACAACATTTTTGGGTTAAATCTCTTTTATTTAGCTGTTAACCTCGTTACCAAATGTACGTGTTGAGTAATGCGTTCGAATGCACATAACATTTATGCAGCAATTGCTCGTGAGAATGGATTGATTGAGTTTACGATCATGGATTTCAGACGCATGGAAACAGTCAATTAAAATATGATTATGATATATATTTTTTCTTTTCTTGAATGTACACAATACGCAGCACAGATGACCCGCTTTGTGCAAACAGAAACAAGGCTTTTAGTTTTCTTGAATTGACCATAAACATAAATGTAATACTGAACTTATGAGCACTTAAGTCAGATAGGATTCTAATGGTCTGTAAAATGTTATCATGTGTAATAACTATGAAAAAAACTTTTTACTTTCAGGCAATTAAGTCCATCATTGTGGCTAGCTTATTAATAGGCTTGGTGCCCTTACTCATCGGTCTGTTGTTCGAGTTGGTAGTGGTGATTCCTCTACGAGTGCCACTGGACCAGACGCCCATCATTTTCCCGTGGCAGGTGAGAAAATTTCTGTAGTTCTGTCCTGACTTAAATTGTCTTTCATGAGAAATGACATAAAGTTGTGTTCACTGATAGCATGTACTTGTGACTGACCATCGTGCTAAGTTTGAATTACAGTAAACCTAAGTCAAATTCAAATTAACCACCTGATTTCATTCGAGTTAGGCAAAGTTTCAACTAATGCAAAGATTCCTAAATAGCCAATGGTCCTTCAAAGTTTGTTAGAGTTGTGCAAAGATTCAAAGGTTTGCTGTACTATTGGCACAAATGATGTCATGAAATCAAATGGATGATGTCATCAAACAATTCATACATGTTTCGGTGACCTCTTGTGGCGCTTTTATTTCCTATTTTTAAACCTTGAATACCAAACCCTTGATGTATATTAAATGATGATGGACTGTTATTATTCCAACATGGCCTCCACAAACAGGCTTTTCATGGCGGTTTTAGCAATAGTGTCTTGTAGATATTTTAGATATTGTATTGCTTGTAGTGGCATTAATAATATACAAAGAATACATTTATAGTTGTCCCAGCCCTCTAGAGAGCACTGTGCCACTCCATACCCCATAAACAAATAAACATGGTTGATAATAACACATGTATATCACAATTTATATTTATAACAATAATAATAATATCTTTAGGTTGATTTTTCTGATTTCCCAAGATGATCTTAAATAATTGCCTTAAGTTTCCATTCGTATTTTATGATATATAAAAATCTTTGATGCGGTGTTAACTATTGGAATTTACGCCACCCTTTATCACTTGAGTAATTCAATATTTGCAGGATTGGGCGTTGGGAGTCCTCCATGCTAAAATTGCTTGTGCAATTACAATGATGGGCCCTCAGTCATGGTTGAAGACTGCGCTGGAGCAGGTAATACATATTCTCATCGAATTTGACTTTCTTATGTCACACTTTATAAGTACGAGTTTAAAGGGCAGCACTGTGTAACCATTCATGTGCCACCTGGTGTATGTGAATGTGAATTAAAATGGAAACGTTTATTTTTGCCTGGTAGCTTAATTTGCCTTTGAGGTTGAATTTTTTAGTCCCAAAAAGCCCTAATTGGCTACATAAATGTTGTTGGTGTGAAACTATAAATAAAACACCATAATGAAGAAATACTGTTGAAAGTACTTTGTAATGTAATAACCCGGTATATTCGCCATTTAAATGTCAGGCTTGTTTTTAATGATCAAAAGAATTGTAATTATCTATATCACGTGTTTTGGTAAAATGTCTTGCACGTAAAATGTTATAGAAACAATAAAGAACTGTAAAGAACTATATTTTATACTTTTCAGATGTACAACTTGGGCCTGCGCAACATGGACTTGAAGTTCATTATAAAAGAATTGTGCATTCCTGTCGTAACCTGCTTATCACTTTGTTTGGCTGGGCCTTACATCATCGCTAAATCTATTGTTCCTTTGTTTGGTAAGATCCAATGTCTTCATCATCATAAATTCATTTACAGATCTAAGCATCAGCTTTCAGTGCTACTTAATTTCATTTAATTAACTAAAATATGCAAATAGATCCATGCTTCAACGACTTGAACCTATTCAGTCTGCTTTTAGCTAACACTAATACTTTTGAGAATATATAATCTTCTTTAACCAAATAGTAATTTTGATATAAAACATCTCAGTTGCATCTAAGTTGCGGGCAAATCCAGCCCTGACTCTTTGGGGGGCCTGGCCCCAATGGCCCCCCCCCCCCCCCCCCACTTGGATCCGACAGTAATCTAAGTGATTGATGAACTAATTTTTTTTTTATGCTTCTCTTTTCAGGATTAGGATTTGATGTAGAAAATCTTGTTCTGCGTCACATCTATTCCTTTCTCGTAGCTGTCATGTCTTTAATTAGCTTCTGCATCTTTCAAGCGAGACAATTTTCCCGCCTCTACGAACACATTAAAAATGACAAGTAAGTGCAAAAGAAATTTCTAAAAAATTGTCTTTTTACTTTTATCCGTCGTTTGAATTAATGACATAATAAAACAGACATCATCTGACAATGTTTGTATTAGTTTCCTTTTCATTATGACCTCAGTAGCTGAATATACATGACCTGTCAATCGTCTTGGTTAAAAAGATGGAATTGTATGATAGTATTTATGCTGCATTATGTGATGGCGTCTAATAATTTTTCTTGAACTGAAATGGTTCAGCATTTTCTTTAGGGAAAATCTGTATTTCTATACTTTGTATATTATTACTAGTAATAAGTCGCATTTATAATCAACTTCAGTCCTCATGTACATGTACAATGTATGCTCGACATAGTTCATTCTAGACGTATAGCAGTCTGGTATCGATGTCTTTTACTTTGTAGTCTCTATGTATTGCATGTTGATAGCTATTTTAATTTGCTTGCAGGTATTTAGTTGGGCAACGACTTGTCAATTATGACAGACCAGGTCCAAGGAGAGATGGTGATACCAATGTTTCATAAAGTGTGATGTTTTTTATGTAAATATATTTATGAGTATGCGTGCGTGTGGAAGAAGTCTTAGTAATTATTAATTACAAATTTCTTGGGTAAAAATTTTCCAGTCTTTCACCTTTATAGGTCATTCGTTTGTGCACAAAGTTTTAGTCATTTCAAAGTTCGAGATATAGATTGTGTTATAATGTATAAACATGATATTTAAAACAAGTTATATGACTATTGGTGAGTCTGGCTGTTTTCTCGGAAATCATGTTTTAACATTCTGATCAGAATGATAGTAATATTCACCTTATGTATGTCGAGGATGCATAAGTGAAATTTTTCCAGTTCTAACCAAAGTTAGCATCACTTATTGATTCCATTTTTAGTATTTTTATTTCTTTGCACAAGTCGCAACGTTTGCCTAACTCAAATTAAGTCAGGTCGTCCATTTGAATTTACGTAGGGAGGATTTACTGTAAATTGATAGGGTTAATTTGTTTAGCATTTTGTTTTCGAAAGATCAAGGTAAAGATGGTTCTGTATCACATAATATTAAAGCTAATGAAAGAAACAATTTTGTTTCACATATTAATTCTAAAACGTATTGAAATTTTATTGTCTAAATAACATTTTGGGGAAGTAGCGGGGTGTAAATCACGTAATGTTTATTTATCTGTTTGTATTAGGTATATTATTGTGAATGTGTCTTAATGCTGAATAAGTTGCAGTAACGGTTGTGATATCACGAATGTGAAAACAAAATCGTGAATCTAAATCACAGTATACTTGAATATGTTACTCACTGGAAACATTGTTAAGATATGTGTTGCTTTATTGTTTAACTTAAGAACTGTTTAGCAGTTTGCAATTGTTTTAGTCATTTTGCCTTTTATGTGATATTATGCGTGTGTGAGTTTGTGTTGCACGAGCGACTGGTTTGTAAATATTGATCTGAGAGAGATGCGCGTTTCTTTTTTTTTTGGACTAAATTGTAAATAATGAACTGGATATTTGATGTTGTTTCCGACTCTTCATGATGTTGTTGATGATTTGAATATTAAATCTGCTCACATTGATTGCAATTTGAGAAACAATATTATGATTTTATGTTGTTATTACCTCATTGCACTTGGTGATAAGCCAATTGGATTTAGTGCAGTCATGGGTTGGAACCTCTTCCATCACCAAGGATACGCTAAACTTTGCTCAGAGAAAATTCCAGGTAGACTTGTAGAGCAAAGAGAGGGCACTCTGAGCGTACAAACAACAGTGGTCACTTAACCCTCTGCCAACCTAACTTGTGCACTGGCAACTCAATGTTCTCTAGATTTGTTAAATGAATCTTTGTGAAAATTTTCATTGTTTTATCCTATACAGTGTACATGCAGTCACCAAAATTTTCCGCTGGGATAATAAAGACTTTCTTGTAGGTCCATTGTCTTGTTGGTCCAATGCCATTTCCGCACAATGTCCTATAACGTACTGGTCAGCCCTGTGTTGACCCACTGTTCCAGTGTCATGTTAATAAACATGTTAGCTCAAGAGTTGAGCTTTATGTTGCCCTATGTTTGCACTATGTCTCTTTGGCTAGCTGTTGGCCCAATGAACAGTGTCTGGTTGGCCCAATGACCCATGACATACAGGTCTTATGTTTTGGTGACAAAATGTGCGTTAACTTCGCTTTCAAATCTGCCTAGACTATTATCGCCAAATCTGCTCACCACTGGCCCGATGTTGTGCAAGCCCATTGTTGTCCCAGCCCAATCGCAAGTTGGACCTGTGTTGACTTACCGTCTGCGGTTAATTCAAGTTGTGCGGCCTGCATGCTGTCTGCCCACTCTTGGCTCCATGTTGTGTTGACCCATGTTAAGGCATTTAATGCTACTAGTATACTACACAGGGATTTTTGAACCTAGTCTGTGGGGGACTATATACATTATATATATATGAGGCACAAAAAACCCCTGTGGTATACTAGGCCCGTAGGATGGGTCGAGGAAATCGTTCGAGCAACCCAACTTGGTCCGTGTCCACACATTGGTCCACATCAGGGAATGATTTTAAAAAATGTGTAGGCCTATTGAAGGTCCACAATTTCATGAAAAAGACCCACCCAATGCCAGCGGCTGGCTACGGGCCTGTATACCTTGGTATACCAAGGTAAAAAGTTAATTTCATAAAAAAAATGGTTGACTCAAGATGGCCACAGCAACCCATACCTGACTGTGATTTAAACGTGCTAAATTAAAGCCAGCTGCTTCTGTCCACTTCTATTGCTAATAGCTTACATTTATCACCAGGAAAGTGTAAACATTGGCAAATGTAAGAAATTAATGTAATACTATGATATCATAAATACGTACTTTTAGATCCAGTTTTGAGTAGCTTTGGCTAGGCTCAATCTGACAGGCCGTTTTTAATGAAACTAACTGTATAGATATTTATATATGGGCCATCATTAATGTAGCTTTCATATCCTATTGAACATTTTGATTAGGTTATTTATCATTATTAATTTGTACAAGTAATTAATACAAATTTATCAATATAGTAATCATAACATTTGCATTCATGTTGATATTGAATATTACAACTATAGATGAGCGAGCATTGATAAACATCCTTTTGAGATAAAAAACGATTCAAATTACATGCTCACACAGAGCCACTTTTCAAATCTCAGAAAATGCTGAAATTTCAGGATGTGTATGAACTTGAATGATGTAGGCTATATTAAGGAAATAAATATAGTGAGACATAATTTTACCTCAAAGAAAATTGTCAAATAAAAAATGATTGCCATAATTACAACTTAAGGAAAAGGGGTACCATTTAAAATGCCGTTCATTAAAACTAAATTGCAAGAACATATGATCAACTATCATGATAAAGTTGCCAACATATGGAACAAAATGCCACTTGCACTGAAAGAAGATAAAACAGTAAGAATTTTAAAAATAACTTAACAAAATTCAAATCTCTTAATAACGACGAATTAAGCTTGTCATTTGGATCACTGTGATGTGTGTATATAGTATGAAAATGTAGCCATTTAAATTCATGACATTAATTCACCCCGGCATGCACTGCATGACCTCAGGTGATTATATGCTTTTATTGATCCCTTCTTACAACATGCTTGATTTCAATAAACAATCTTAGGGACATCCTTCTAAACATCTTCATTTATGTAATGTAAGATAAATATGCCGTTGTCATTCACTAATAATGATTTACTTGGATCTCTCGGAAACCCAGGAGGGCACTCGATAGCGATACTATTAATGTGTCTTAGAGTGTTCCTCCTGGCCTCTCATACGCTGTAAATAGATTATATTGATTGTTTCAACTTTATTATATTATTGTCACCTGTATGAAGGCAAATAAATTCGTCTTGAGTCTTATTGTACTTTATTTGTAATCATCTGAAAATAAATTCATCAATATTCAATTTGAAAGCTGTTTGTAACATCTGTTGTTGATGTTTGATAGTCAGGTTTGAGATGCAAATAATGCAATACTATCATTTGACTATGGTAGATGGTCGATTTTGTTATTTATTTGCTGTTGCAGTTTTGTGCATAACTGGACAGTTGACCCCATAAATTAAATAAGATAGGCCAATTATTAGGGGATTGTAGATAGTTAAAGCAAGCACTTTTTAAATTTTATTCCTGATATTTTTAGATTTCAAATTTAAACATTTTTCTTCAATCACAATTCCTAGACAATCGAATTGCCTGATTCGTTTAATTCTAATGTAAACATTTTTTAGATTAAATTCTATTTTTATTGGGAAAGTCATAAAATGGGTTAGTCATTGTTTCAGAAAGTATGTTTGCTTAGAGCCAGTTATTAACTTCAATTGATTCATTGTTCACATGCATTTCCTTAGCAATAGGTCAAGTGAAATCAGACTGACCTAAACGTGCTAATAAGCTCACATGTATGCAATGTCAAGTCAGCCCTATGTTGGCCGATATTGCCCAACTGGTTACCCAGTGTCTGGTTGGCATGTTTCATGTGGTGTTGAATGGTGACCACCCATTAGTCCGAGGTCCTGTGAGTCCGAGGGCCCTTGAGCCATGAGTCAGAGGGCCTGTGAGTCCGAGGGCCCGTGATACCGAGGGTCTGTGAGTCTAATTTAACTAACTGTATTCTCGCGGGCCTTTGGACTCGCGGGCTTTCGGACTCGCGGGCCTTCGGACTAGTGGGAAGTCAGTGACGGTGACCACCCATTAGTCCGAGGGCCCGTGAGTCTGAGGGCCTGTGAGTCCGAGGGCCTGTGAGTCCGAGGGCCTGTGATTCTGAGGGCCTGTGAGTCTAATTTAACTAACTAACTCGCGGGCCTTCGGACTAGTGGGAAGTCAGTGACGGTGACCACCCATTAGTCCGAGGGCCCGTGAGTCAGAGGGCCTGTGAGTCCGAGGGCCCGTGATTCCGAGGGCCCGTGAGTCTAATTTAACTAACTGTATTCTCGCGGGCCTTTGGACTCACGTGCTTTCGGACTCGCGGGCCTTCAGACTAGTGGGAAGTCAGTGACGGAGACCACCCATTAGTCCGAGGGCCCGTGAGTCCGAGGGCCCGTGAGTCCGAGGGCCTGTGAGTCCAAGGGCCCGTGATTTCGAGGGCCCGTGAGTCTAATTTAACTAACTGTATTCTCGCGAGCCTTTGGACTCGCGTGCTTTCAGACTCGCGGGCCTTCGGACTAGTGGGAAGTCAGTGACGGTGACCACCCATTAGTCCGAGGGCCCGTGAGTCCGAGGGCCCTTGAGTCCAAGGGCCCGTGATTCCGAGGGCCCGTGAGTCTAATTTAACTTACTGTATTCTCGCGGGCCTTTGGACTCGTGGGCTTTACTATCAGGCCAACCAACTGTCTAGACATGTAGCCTTATGTTGGGCCACCGTTTGCTCATTGTCTGGTCAGCCCACTTTTGACCTGTTGTTGTTTAGGCCCCTTTTGTGTTGATTCGTTGGGTCTACTAGTCAGTGTGGGTGGGTAAGTCGGGCTCTACTTCCAGATGGGGCTGATCAGGACAGTCAGGTGCCAAGGCAATGAGGCAAATGATGAAGCAACCTTCCAACATGGGCTGAAATCGAACCCACGGCCCAGTGGTTGGCAGCCCAGTGCGCTATCACTGAGCTGTAAGCCCCTGCTCTGGTCTACTAGTCAAGTTGGCCCTATGTTGGCCTATAGGCCGTGTCTGTTGGGTCCACTGTTGGCCCAATGTTAGGTTAGCTCACTGTCTAGATGGCCCTGTGTCGGCTCATTGTCAGGCCACAGTCAAGTCTGCCTTAGGTTAGCCAACACTGGCCTACAGTCTGCTAACTAACTGGGTGGATGGCCTGTCTGGTTGACCACTGACTTATTAAGTAAACATCAGCAATATAGACATGAGCTTGTGATGACAAAGTTAAGTCATCGGCTTCCCTCTTCAGAGCTATTTTTTTAATACTTTGATGCTTTTGATACAAAAAACATTTGAGAGTATATTGTCCCCCTTACAGATGCAGGCAGGCAAAAACTCGTAAAATAGACATTTAGATTTAAATTTTCACTGGTGAGACCAGGATGATTTTGTCGGTATGGATGGGTGGTTCAAAGGGTTCGGATTATGTGATAAATTGCAGTTCTGCGAGGCTGCAACAAAAAAAGGGAAGTGGCACGATCATTATCTGACAAGGAATTGTAAGTAGTGTACATGTTGAAGCTAGGTGTAACAAAATTCAGTACTTTATTATGTTTGTAAAAGTGCTGTACATCCACTGCACTATCTGCTTATTCAGTGTAAATAAACTTTTTATTAATAGCACCAAGTATTTAAAACCCATGCCAGCTAGCCAACCTTATGAACAGCAAATTAATGGTCCTATTGCCTTTGCAATATAAAAGTTAAACACACACGTTAATATCTTGCCATAATGGGGAATACAGCAAAGTTTAGCTCAAGATAGGAATTGATAGGTCCAGGAAGATATACCTTGGTGCAAATTAATATCATCCATGCAATTTATCGTTTGTTTGAGAATGCCTCAGCGAGAGAAAAAGCTGCCCAACCTTGTGCTTGAACAAAATCAGCCAGTTCAAGATTAAATATTATAATTAAACTTCCCAAGAAACTGCTGAAAACATAATGAGGGCTAATACCTACCCTGCTGATGGAATTGCCAGATTTAGTTAGATCAGCTAAAATAATCTCATCTGTAATTGATGCTTAAAGTTAATCTTCAACGTTTGATGCTACAACGATTTTTTACATGTTAATTTTAATGATACTGGTTTATTTTAGTGATGTTTTTATCTGGACTACTTAAAAACAATTATATATTAACTGAGTATTTCACCCTTGTAAAATATTTGAGCAAAAAACATTTTGATTTTGAAAGTATGTATGATTTTGTACTTGTTCATAAATCAAAGTATACAAGTTTCAGCATATTTTACCATCCTCAATATTCAAGTAGTCGAGTATGGTTGTCATATTTTGAATTTTTTTTACTATGGTGTCCCAATACACTGAATGCCACCTTAGCAGAAGTCTTGAATAATCCTAGCTATTGAACTAGGTGCTGCTTGGGTGGAGACCATCTGAGACCACACTCATGATATATTTGCTTTCCTTCTGTTGTAATTGGTGCATCATCTTTGTTTACGGTGAGATGTATATTCCAGCAATGCAAGAAACATAGCAAAAACAAGTCAGAATGAATTTCCCTTAGACAGGAAATTGTCAATGGTGTGTCATAATTGTTTTAAAAAGTTTGAATATCTTAAAGAATTCTAATACTCAACATATGCCTGACTACAGTAACATTTTACAGCTGTGTTTGTGAATTGGTATGCATATCATGTGTACACAGAGTTTGTATATAAAATGCGTAGGAGGTGGGGGCGGGGGGCATTTGCCCCCCCCCCCCCCCCCGAAGTGTCCAGGAAAGCCAAAAATTCGGGCAAAAAGTTGAAAAATTCGGGCATAAAGGGGTGCTAACCTATACTGCAGTAATTAGTTAAATGGTAATTATCCATGCACTGTTCCACATCTGACAAGCCTCAAAATTCGGGCAACATTACCTTTGCCCCCCCCCCCCCCCCAAAGAAAGGTGCCTCCTACGCCTATGCTTATATTAAATATATGTTTTATATATTCTCTTCTTTTGCTTGTCGTTATACGTTTTCTCATCTCTTAATTTATTGTGTAAATTTTGATGTTCTTCTATTTAATGTTTTCAATTGCTCATGCTTGATTCTTATTTTCCTTTGTACGTGGTATGTATAACTGATTTATACGCTTCACAGTGTCAGCTGAAGGATTGAATAAATTGCAAGTGAAATATAAAAAAAAAACTGCTACTCTTCAGTGAAGAGGGGACACACAATATCAAAGAGCAACAGTAATGTCAGCTATTATCTTAATTGATAAAGATAAATTATAATTATAGTGTAATTATATTCATATGATTGTATTCTGTCTATATTAAAACTTTTATCATTTTTATCAGCTATGGAATTCCTATTTGCAACTACAATCATAAACTGAGCCAGTCGATTAATAACATTTCAGATGATATCAAATCGATCAGTATGCACCTTCAAAAAACTGCATTTTCAGCACATTAATATTAATATCTGTAAATATATGCATGTTGTTCAATGTTCATTTTATAAATATCAATTTTATAGTGTAATCATATTTAAATTTTTTGATTCTGTTTATATTAAAGTTTTTATCATTTTCCCATATCGACAGGTGCATGAATTTTATCTCTCATTTACATATGATTACTGATTAATGTATGCTATAATTTACAAGTAACGGGTGGCCTAATGGTAAATACATGTTGAGAAATGAGGCATCTGTCATTCATTCCACATTGGCCAGTTCCCCCTGAAGGTCCTGGGTTCGATCCCTGGCCCAGGCACTCTTCGTGGGCTTCATCCCAGCAGGATGTCAAACGCATGAGATGGTGTCCATAAATTTACTCCAAAGGCTGCACTCCAGGGAGAAATGGGTGGAATAGTATTCAGTTATTTTGTAGGATTAATATTTTACGTTTTTGGGATAGATTAGTGTTAATGAATGATAACCGTTTAACTAAACATACATTTTTATGGGATTGGCAAATATCTTTGGAAACTCTTGGTTGTAACTGGTGCTCAGAGATAAGAGAATTATTTTCATCTATTGGTAAAGAAAGTTTGTTTTCTGATATGCAGACTTGTAATATGGATGACATGAAAAACAAGGAATTTTGGATACAAACTGTACAAACCAAACCTAAGTTAAGGAAATATGTCTCATTTAAAATTGATCTAGAAGTAGAAAACTATGTTTGTAATAATTTACCAAAGAATATAAGGTCTGCTATGGCCAAATTATTACGTTGCGGTGTCTTGCCTATTAAAATAGAGTCTTTTCACTGAACAGCCCTGAATTCAGCAGGACATAAATCTTTCCTCTCCTCTTATTACTCATTTTGCTTTTAAGACACAGTAGGTAAATAACTAACGGATTCAATAAAGATAACTTCCTCAGAAAAATAAGAAACATCAACTAAATGATAAAGTGTCAAATATACATTAAAATGCACTAAAAATACTGCTGCTAGGATGCACTTTGCTTCAGCCAATCACAGTCAAGGGCGGGAACTTTCTCAGCCAATAGAATTCCAGTATTCTATCATAGCCACCTGGTGGAAATATAGAGAACCTTCCGTGAAAATCCACTATTGAGACTGGTCGTTTTGTTAACTAGCTTTAGAAGATAGAATTTGTGAGCTTTGTAATCTTAATGAAATAGAAGATGAGTTGCACTTTATTTGTAAATGTAAACTGTATTATGAAATCAGAAATGCATTTTATGATAGTATATTATCTGTCAATCCACATTTTCCTGGTTTAAGTTTCCAAGAAAAATTTACTTATTTAATGATTAATGAACATTTGAAAACCAGTAAATTTGTATTTCGATGTTCCCAATTTAGAAGAAATATGTAACACAATAATTAGATTTTCTTTTTTTATTATAATTTTTTACACTTTATGTTTACATTATCCGCTTAAGTACAATTGATTTGTAGTGAAAAATAAGCCCACTTGGGCTGGATCCATATATTGTGATTTTCCTTTTTCTCAGTTGTATATATTGGACTTGTCAATAAAGATTTTCGTATTGTATCGTATCGTTAAATTGGAGGTGCCTTGTACTAGGTGTCTATGCTGAGGCAAGTAACATGATTTGGACTCCAACCCTTATCACCTCAACATTATGACTGCTGGACATATAAGCCGATTAACACACATATATACGACACAAGCCCTTTACCTCACAGCCCAGCCACCTAATCATGTACAGTCAACCCTCATTTATCCAAGCCGCACTTATCAAGTTCAAATCTACTTAATGCATTTATATATATTCAGTTATCTGGTTCCCTCATTTATCCGCGCAGTTAACTGAGTGTGCGGATAAATGAGGGTTGACTGGACATGTTTTGCTTGTTTACTAGTCTAAAGTAAATTAATCAATTTCTCTTAATATATAGTCTCTAGGCTGGCTTATGGTATTAAAGGTCTAACAATGAAATTACAGAATAATTATACGTTCATGTACTGAGTTAACACAATTCTTGTTCTGACAAGCAGGCAATTCAGAAAAATGGCCTGAACTAAAAAAATATTAATCCATTTCTCGCATTTTTAAGAGAAGATTTCTCAATTTTATACTCAGCCTATCGGCTACATAGTTTAACCAATCAGTTTGTTTAACTAGGTAAACCAGCAAAGAATGTCAATAATAAGGTCGCCTGGCTTACAGGTGATGACACACACTGTACTACAATCTCGCAGAAGCATAAACACATACATGTTCCCAGACTGGGTATATTTAAACATTTGAGATAATGGTACATAACGAAGAAAAGGAATGGGAGGAGAGATAGAAGATGAATTAAGAAATATAAATGGAGTGGATGTGTTAAGCAAAACAAAAGGTGAATGATAAGAATGATTTTTACAGTCATATAAGATTTCGCTTGACCGCCCAGGTCCACTACATGGCCAAATGTGCCATGTGCGTTTTCCATGAGAAGGATAGCCCCATGGAAACGTATGGTTTTTAGCTAATCATAATGAGGCAAAAACCATGCGTTTATCCAAACTCATGGAAAACGCACGTAGCACAATTGGCCATGTACCATTGGAGCCAGAAAGACAATTGAGCAAGACGGAAGTAAATGAAAAGCAATGGCGACCAGTGTTAACCTAATTTAGTAAATTCTACCTAAGCTTCAGACCAGTAATATTAAGACAATGATATTTACTGTAATGAATATAATCCTGATGTTCATGGCACTTGCTACTCATTAATTACACAATATCAGTCGAAAAAATATGTGATATTTGTGATAAATCTGGTAATATACATTGCATACATTTATATTTACTGTGAATGATTTTTATTTATTTTTGTTAATCAGTTTATTTGCAGATGTGCACCACATGCGGTAGATATTCAATAAAGTGGAAAATGTATTTTCAAAAGCTTGATTCATCTCTTTATTGATTTATTTATCGATAAATGTTGCAGATTCACCACTGAATCAGTGCAATGTGGCTTATCAGTTCTCATGACTTGGACACATATTTTGGTAAATTTCTGACACACCTTCTAAAACAACTGAGGGAGGTACAATAGTATAATCATGTGGCAATTCTAATGTGGAGTTTGTATTCATCCACTTTTTGTAAATCAGTCCTCTCCACTTAGCCATTGAAAAGAAATGTGTCGTAAATATTTCCTTGACATAATTTGGTTTCAATTCCAATAGAGCAGAATGTCGTGGAAGCATCAAGGTAAGACTAAGGCCAGCACCGTGCATGCCGATCATTATGTCCGCTTGGCTTACCAACCTCAACTGGTCTTTCATTGGAAAGGTATCCGTCTGGGCACCAATGATTATCCATGACGGATGAGCTTTTCGTAAAGATGACAGGAGCTCATCCTCGTTTTTAATTTTGCGCTTGACATCACCGGAGGGATTCCGTGGATGAGCGAGGTAAGGTCGTCTCCAAATGAACAAGACGTTGAGTCGCGAACAGTCCAGATCCTTTCGAGAAGGTAAATCATAACTGCTCAAGAAGAAGTTCCTGAATTCTTCAATCAATGGTAGCACTTTTAAGGATTGATCACTCATCCCTGTAAAGAGAGGGCTATTGTATCCCAAGTAACCGAGTATGAGTTTTTTAAATCTAGTCCTCGGGTCTATTTGCCCCGCTCTTTCGACAGAGTTAAAAAGTGTCGCCCAAACAGGGTCCAACGAACCCCAAGGATGACCATCGAGAAAAAGGATGCGCGTTTGAGACTGAGTCATATTGAAGAAATTCATGACGAGAAAGGCATTGTAAAAGTCTGTCATTGTATGATACAAATTGACATACTCGTATCTTGTTATTGCGATAAATGTGTCCTCTTGAATGTTATCGACAATGGTTACAGGAGTTTTACTAAACGAGTTCATCAGCTGGTTTAAGTGATTTTTACCATGGAATTTATAAACAGGTATGGATGAGCACTTTAGCTGGAAGTAACCTCTTGTGTACTTGAGATATTCAGCTGCCTCACTTTGGTTAATCAATGTTTCGAAATCTTCACCACCGCGCTTTCCGGCAAGATGACGCTTGTCGAGTGTCACATCATATACCAAAGCTACTTCACCCCCAAAGCCGATAAAGTTTCCGTTACATTGTCTTTTAGCGGTATCATGCCATATCTTGAATAGCCAATTCGGAGACAACGGATCACTGAAGAGCTTAGTGAAATACATCCTGGAGAACTTATGGAGAATCAGCCGAGCAACAGCAGCATTTTGATCAACGAGAACAGTCTCGTTTTCGTTGGCGATGGACACATTTGGCAACTTGAAGAGGTCGACAATTTGTGGTTTTGGTGTGTCAGTATTCAAGTTGAAACTGGTCCTTTTATCATTGAGAATTTGTAGGATTAGATACGTGAAGGTAAAGGTAAATCCAAACTTGATGACGGTTGTGAAGCTTCTTCTCCTTGGAAAGCGAAACATTTTTGGCTTCAAGTGCCCCAAACTTTAATGGATCTATATTCATTTGATCAAAACGGCAAAAATTATGGAGCCATATTGACCAACCTGAAAATTAGATAAAAACCGTTGAAACTTTCGTGTAAGAAGAAAAAACTCTACAAGGATGATAAAGTCACTTTGAAAGTAATTTATCCAGTAATGATTATGCAAAATATCTCTTCAATGTCTTCTTAATTCTGAGAACATTATGTCACAGTTTCCTGTGTTTGCATAAGTTACTGTAAAAACCTATCTGACATATCGCTATAAATCAGTTGCTACTTGTGGTCCAAAACCAGTGCCAAAAAAAATACGTTTGGCTTTTGGTGAGATAAATATACAGTAAAGAGTAGCATCTAAAACCCTCATAATTCTACTGATAATTATAAGTTTAGATTGCTCTGTAAAATAGTTAAAGCTATCTAAAATGTACAGAAAATCATTGCTACTGCAAAAATTGTGAATTACACAATAAGGTCCCAAAAGAATAATGCCAGTCCACAGTTTTTCACATGGCATGATTGGCATGTAGGACAATGCAATGCGTGTCCCAGTTCTATGAAATGTCTGGCACACATTTCAAAATTTATTGTATCCATGGCAACTGACGATGAGGCGGTGCTTCATGTTCAATTATGTACATATATGTAGCCATAATAAACAAGTTAATGTTTCTATATCATGCTATGATAGATGCAGCAAATAATGGTTTTTGATATAAAAAACTTCTGACATGATTTCTGGCTAGGTTTCCATTAGGAAAATGTTCGGAAAATGTGTCGTGTTGAAATGAAACTGTCATGTCAGTGATTTGTGTATAAAATATACACATTCTAACAATAAAATGCTAAAATTAGGTGGTATTTAAATCCAACAGATATTGACCCAGTTAAGGTGAAAATATTTTCTTACATATTGATAATGTTAATTTAATATAATCTATTAAATTATATGTATCTGGCAACATTGAAAACAACATTTATTTACGTATAATTATAATATTTGTATTCTTGGACAAAGGACATATTTATGTATGCTATCTTTGGTTGTGCTATCTGGAAAAAGTAATAAGAAGAAATGTGACTTACCTTTCGTCTGTCATCACTTTCACAAATTCATCATGAAATGCTAATTAACCATGAGCTGAATTTAATCCACAGTTACTTTAATTTAATCGTTTGGACAACAGCTGCATATATGCTCAGTTTGATGCAGCTGGATTTGCGATATCATGTATGAATGGAACGAATGGGCCCCCATGTGGACCACTGACCCAAAATACATAATGTACCACAAATCTTTGTCAAATTTTGATACATATTTGCAATCTGTTTTTTTTTTTTTTCTTTTCTTTAAAAAAAAATTAATTGACTGGGCTAAATCTTGTATCCCATTAGAAATAGAAGAGAATATTATAGAATAGAATTCAGTCAGGTTATATGATCAGCTGCCAGAGGCAGACATAATGATGAGATGATAGGGAGTCCACACAATGTTGCACATTTACTGGATGTGATTTATAACAGGTTTCACTAGATAGCTTATTTTTCTGAACATCTTAAACTTTTACTGGTCTGAACCTAAGCAGGTTATTTAACCAGCAGTCAGATGAGGAAGATGTAATGATGAGATGGTAAAAGTTTAAGTCCACCCAATGACATGCATTTACCCCATAGCTGGGGTCGTTCACTTGTCCTGGTATAGACAGTACCACCAATTTAACATTGTCATGCAACCGACATCCAGCTGCCATTTCCCTTATAACAAGTTACATTGAATTGAATGTCTCACCCTGCCCCGCTTAGCTTTGTCTGTTCCCCATGCTGGTTTTAATATGAACTTGTGACCTGTCGAAGTCCACACGGCAGCATATTTTATTAATATCTGGAATTAAAGACCACTATCCAAGGTTCTGTATGCTACAAGATGATTTAATTATCTCCATATACTGGAAAATAAGATTGAAAAACATTACTTTACCTGGTGTAAAACCCAAAAATTAAAATTTCAAAAACCTTGTGTGTTAAATTCTTGCGCGTAATCTCAAGTAAAAAGCCAGTTTTGTGGTCTACAATTAGAGACTTCTTCCGTGAAAATCAAACCATTTGTGGTAGAGATATGGTTATAATAAAATAAAGATGACTGATTTTTCACATTGCCGTTATAAAAAAACCCAACAATACCCACACAATCAAATTATGCTAAGAAGAAAGCAAAACTTCTGGGCAACAAAATGATATAAGCTATATTCACGGCTTGCTGTGGCATGTCTGCTAAATATCAAGACAAACACCACACACTTTATTGGCATTAAAATAGCAATTACTAACAACTATGCATCTGATTGAATTAAAATTTAAGTTTATTATCCATAAGGTTGTTGTCCACCAAATGCCATACTAGGTCTTTTGTGCTCGGAATAATCAAATTATGTATATCATGGAATATAAATTAATATGCTTGAAAACTGATAAATATGCATATTAAATTTGTTGCACAATTGCCTGTTTATTGCACCCCAATTAAGGACGGATTTCTTGGTCATTCAGCTTCTAGTGATTCTGCCTTTGATGTAAGAATTACGTATGACCACGTACGTCAAAAATTGGCTATACGTGCTCACTCGTGGCTCTGTTAATCACATATAACTTTCTACGAGCGTACGTGGGGCAATCGTAATCGCTTGCTGGACGTCCGTAAAATGCTTGCCAAACATCCGTCATCAGGCATCCTTGAGGCATCCTTGAAGGCATCCTTGATAGATCGCTCGTAGATCGCTCGTAGATCACCCATGTGAGTGAATGGCAAGTATATATGGATTGACAATGGCTACGTATGGCACATAGAACGTACGTAGGACGCTCGCCGACTGACCCCTGAGCAAGTTACTTAACTTATACAATTTACTCGTAGAACGTCTGCCACCAAACATGTTTAAAAATTATTGCCCCCTCCACTTATGGTCGTGAGTGGTCAAGCGCAACCAGGAGTAAAATGCTTGGTGAGTGAATCACGTAGGGACAAGGATGACCACGAGCAAACAATTTTTCATACGTGGTCATATGTAGCTCTTATACGTGATTGTTTGAATGCCCCTTGAGTGTTCCGTCCTTGTCTAATTTCTCCAAGTTGAATTCAAACCAACAGTTCTGCCAACAAATATCATTTACTTACGTAAATTTGGTTAATGACAGTCGCCATATTGGAATCTCTCTCTCTTTAACACCGAGCTTCCGCTTCCTCATCCTGGCACTGGCCCTCTCTTGTCCTATCAGAGGTGGGTACGCCAAGCGGATTAGTATCCCTATATAGCTCTCTGCGCAGGTCTCTGCTTCACTTGTCTCTTTTTTATCCACCCTCCCCAGGCACTGCCTATGGAGACATATTGCTATTGCAATTTACTTAAAAATCTCTTAAAATCATAATTTCAGTTTGTATATTCATTTATCGATTGCTACCAGTTCTCTGGCGGTCTACGTACCGTTTTCTTGTATAAACGCATATCATTGATCATTGCCTTATTGATACTATTTATGGGAACCCCATGATTTGTCTCATGGGTGCTTAAGTTTCTCATATCGTGGGCAGAGCTGACACATGTAGTGCAGTATCTGCTCGTTTCATGGCATATATGTATCGTAAAACATCATTGCACTATGTGTACTAGGGTATCTACTAGAGCCTCTTGTTTTACTGTCTGTGTGTCCTCTTTCTTTGTATGTGCCAATAAAGGCGAATGATTCCAACCACATACTGGCTGTCCGAGTTGTTAATGTTATAAAATTGGGCCTACGATGTGTAAATGATGCTGCTGAGTGGGGTGTAAAGATGACAATAGACTTAGTGCAATTTGCTCTCAAAAGAGGAAATCTTTCGGAATGTGATGCGCAGGTTGTGGAATTCCACAAGGACAAGTGTGGGTATAGTACAATGATTATATGTTCCTGCCAAGATTTTGAATATTATTTGTCTTGCATAAACTTTTTGTATTTTTTTTGTATCAAAATATCAATAGAAACTTTTAGGCCAATAACTCAAAATCCTGAAGCCTGACACCTTAACTACTGTATGTACTGAAAGTGGGTTACAAAATATCTATTGACAGCAACGCTGCAAATAAAGAACCCCTCAGAGGTGGCTGTTCCTATTGGAATTTTCAGGCGAAATTATTTGCTCATGCTTAGGGGCCCAAACCTCCTAAAATATCACATAGACATTAAATTCTGAGAAAGTTGGCTCAACTAATGCACCCTTATGTATATAGTGACCAAAACGAGGTAAAATATTAAGAAAATAGTTTTTTGCAGATATCTTAAAAATTCACCTGGGAGGTTTAAAGTATTTGTTGACCATACCAAATATGACCATGCCAGACGTTTTGAGTGGTGTTACATCCTTTTCGGTTGAAAGGTTCTCAAGATATTGCCAAATTAGACAATTATACCTGCATGAAAGGCCAAAATTATATATTTCACAGTTTTTGTTTTTGACCCCATCCACAACATTTGGGAAGGTTTGGCTCAGATTGGACAATTTTGTCGAAATTTGGTACGGCCTAATATTCAGGTACTTAGATGAAAATCACATGCTATCAAGAGTAGCATTTTTGATGGACAAAGCTGCTTATAGATCATATTACTGTGTAGATAGTACTGCTTGGATGCTTGTTGAACAAAGACAGGAACCGAGGAATCTTAGAGGGAACCAATAGAAACACAAACGGTGTAAATACTAATAAGGCGGGATACAGAGGAGAGACAGACGGGGTTATGAGAAATTGAATACCATTCGTTACAAACTTAACCACCATGTAGTGTTCAAGTGACGAACAGTACATTGTGAATTTTCTTCTGATAAAACTATCATAAACAATATATGCAGTACTTTTTAAAGGTTCTTTAGACATTAAGAGTAGCAATTTCTGTTCTAACTCTAATTTTGGGAAATATGGATGTAATTGTTCAAAATTATTGAAAAATCGACTTCTAATATCAACATGTAATCTAAAAAATAAAATGGGATTTCATCTTCTATATTTTTGGAATCACAAAACAGGCATTGCCTAAATTTTATCAGTATCTGATTATATCTCCTTGTTTCTATCTTAAGAGGAAATATTCCACATCTTAACTGTGTCAATACTGAGCGGTGGGTTCTATAATAAGACCCAATGGTTATGTGGTATTTTTTTATATTCCCCACGAGTGGACAGATTGGCCAGGATTCACGAGTGGCGTTAGCCACGAGTGAATTCTGAAGCCAATCTGTCCACAAGTGAGGGAATATAAAAATATACCACATATCCACTTGGGTCTTATTTATACCCCACAATTTTCACTTTTAGTTGAGCTGTCTGGCTATGCATTCATGTAGTATAGAAAAAATTCATGAATATTAATTTTTGCCATTGACCAATCAGAGCATTGCATAACTGTCAACAACGTCATCACCTCAAAACTTTCTGGGACATTTTCACATTAATAAAAAAAATTACGAAATGATATTTACAAACCAGTTGTTAAATATTTCTTGTCAGAATTGTTTTTTATACTAGATTTGGACAGAAAATGTTTTATTGTTCCGTATTATTCGATTGTATTACCGAAGCGATGACGCTCCTGTGACGTTGCCCATAGCAACACAGCCACACAATGGCTTGTATCTGTGGACTGAACAGATCATTGACTTTCTGTTACGTTTTTTTGCTCCTGGAATCGTTAATTCTTGTCCGATTTCAAAAATTTAAACTTTTTTAGGGAGCTGACAATTTTATCTTTTGAATGGTTGTAAAATTGTGACTCCGAATATTGTTTTAAAGCGGCGGCGCTAGTTTAAACGGCGAAGCGCTTAGCTGCAAAAAGAGATTTTTTGTCATTGGCCTGCCATACATAGAAGTATGTGGTATACATTTCCCATCCTTGTAAGGTAAGCCATGTAGTATACACATGTATACCACATAGGCTATACCACATGGCTTTTCTATGTGGTATACAACTGATTGTGGGGTATTATAATAAGACCCAATGGTTATGTGGTATTTTTTTATATTCCCCACGAGTGGAGAGATTGGCCAGGATTCACGAGTGGCGTTAGCCACGAGTGAATTCTGAAGCCAATCTGTCCACAAGTGAGGGAATATAAAAATATACCACATATCCACTTGGGTCTTATTTATACCCCACAATTTTCACTTTTAGTTGAGCTGTCTGGCTATGCATTCATGTAGTATAGAAAAAATTCATGAATATTAATTTTTGCCATGGACCAATCAGAGCATTGCATAACTGTCAACAACGTCATCACCTCAAAACTTTCTGGGACATTTTCACATTAATAAAAAAAATTACGAAATGATATTTACAAACCAGTTGTTAAATATTTCTTGTCAGAATTGTTTTTTATAGTAGATTTGGACAGAAAATGTTTTATTGTTCCATATTATTCGATTGTATTACCGAAGCGATGACGCTCCTGTGACGTTGCCCATAGCAACACAGCCACACAATGGCTTGTATTTGTGGACTGAACAGATCATTGACTTTCTGTTACGTTTTTTGCTCCTGGAATCGTTAATTCTTGTCCGATTTCAAAAATTTAAACTTTTTTAGGGAGCTGACAATTTTATCTTTTGAATGGTTGTAATGTGTGACTCCGAATATTGTTTTAAAGCGGCGGCGCTAGTTTAAACGGCGAAGCGTTTAGCTGCAAAAAGTGATTTTGTGTCATTGGCCTGCCATACATAGAAGTATGTGGTATACATTTCCCATCCTTGTAAGGTAAGCCATGTAGTATACACATGTATACCACATAGGCTATACCACATGGCTTTTCTATGTGGTATACAACTGATTGTGGGGTATATTTTTATATTCCCTCACTTGTGGACAGATTGGCTTCAGAATTCACTCGTGGCTAACGCCACTCGTGAATCCTGGCCAATCTGTCCACTCGTGGGGAATATAAAAATATACCACATAACCATTGGGTCTTATTATAGTACTTTAACAAGAATATTCTTTTCAAAAAAAGAATAGATACCTGGCGTTGTTTGTAGAATGCCAGCAGCACTAGGCCTACAGTGTAAACACTTTAATACAGTATGATGGCTACTGCCTTATTGAGACCAGTGTTTGAGCCTTGTATACTCCATTTTTTACTCAGAATTTTACAAATTTATTTATCTATTGTATTAATATAAATTCTACACATTTTTCTGAACAATTCAGTCTTTATTTGACGAAAGTCGGGCCAATATTAGACGAGCAGCAGCCTTTTAAAGTATCTGAATACATCCCCCTCCCTGCCCACGCTGCCTACGCTGCTGCTGCATTGACCTATATATTGTCAAGCCTCAGAACGTTCGTTCGCTTAAAGATACCTGGGCTGTCATAGAACAGAGTATGATAGTTCTATACTTGATCAAGGCCAGGTATAAAAATATAGGGATCAGTGCTTTTCTCAAATTTGAACTTTCTGTTAAATCTAAACTTGCATAACACTATTATTCCAAGTTTGTTTTTCCATGTTCATTAATATTTGTTTTGAAATTTGATAAGTGTTCCCGTGCATTTACGCTACTGATAATCCCATAAGTCCATTTTTACCATCCTGTTCCAGAATTTTAGCATTTCTACATGTCTCCTGACTTCACATGCCACCCACTTATATCACCACTAACAGCAACATTAGAAGCAAATCTGTGGGTTCCCAAATAAAAACACCCAGCTCTATTGTATAGCTTCTATTTGACTAAAATTTCGATTTTTATGTCCCCATACTGCAGAACCATAATCTCAGATGTGCGCAATGCAGGGTGTGCAGTCCATTTTACAAGCTTGTGCTAAGACACATAGGGACTGGTATGATATTTCTGATCACCATAATACATATTAGTCCATAAGAAAAAAATAAATCTTGTGTAAGAAAGAATTTGTCGAGATTATTTAAAACACACGAGAAAGTATGCAGAAAACATTGTCGTCAGTGTTGTTTTGGCCATATCGTGATCTTCGAAATTGTTTAGAACTTAAAATCCAAGATCCAGAAGTAAAATTTCAAAGTGTCAGGGAAGAGTTGCTTATATTTGGCATCAGTGTTTCTAGAAAGATGTTAGTTTGGCAAATGGTACAATTCTTCTCAAGGCATATATTATGACATTGTGTTGTGTATGTTTAGGGCTAGTTAGACGAATCATAAATCCCCTGCCTGGTACTTCCTGGGCACAGGACCATAGCACAATGGGGAGAAAAAGTAACAGAGCCTACAGGGGGGGGGGGGGGGCACTACAACCGTAACACATGAAGACAATAAGATGATGTAACTAAATAAGTGTTACATGCAGACGTCACAGAATAGATGACGTCATCAACAATTATTATCTGCTATGGTGTCAGTAACCTCTTGTGGTACTTCTTCTCCCCATTAATTAGCTCTTGAAGAGACCACAGCCTAACCAGGACAGTTTATGTGGTACTGTATAATATGCTTATGCAGACGGTGTCTTTCCACTGCTGCTGGAGACCACGAATAAATAGTTTCAATCCACCAGTGTGCCATTTTTCTGAAACACCAGCAGCACCAGAAAGATTGTTTTCTTTATTTTTATTATTAAAAAAATAAAAAGTCTTCACCTGTTTATTCAAACTGCTGCAGTGACACACACATTGTTCTATTGATGAGAATAACTTGTCAATTTATTTGTATATTCCGAGATGGGAATGTTTTACGTGCTCTTGTATAGGTACTTAGTATTCCAAATGATTGACAATAGAAAGATAATCTTCTTTTTAAGAACTGATATTATGTCTTCCATTGCAGAAGCAGTAATTTTATGAAGTAAAGAAAGGATGTTGTTGGCTCAACTATAATAATAATGGTCAGTCAGGCTTGCATATATTTATATCTATGTATGAGAGCTTAGCAGTGCAATAGCAGCAAATATTGTGGGGAAAATAGGCCTTTCATTACTGACAGAGGGAGCCACCAACAAGATGATTGTTCTTGTATCAGGATCTCAATCTGTAGGTGTATTTAGAATAAATTACCTAGACATTGCAAAGCTTCAAACAGGAAGTATGACCAAAGTTCTAAATGATTTTGGAATGCTGTCATTAGCAGGTTGCAGCAGAGACACCAAGAACCTGGAATTTCAATGTGAACAATGTCTTACAAAAGGATAACCAGTGTTACTCAGCTGCAGGCACATTTAAGGGAGGTGAGTGGGACTCAGTTGTCATGTTAGCCTATTTGGAACTACTTGTATCAAAAAGAGGTAATATGCTAGACAACCTGCAAATGGTACCTAACAACAATACTAGAACCAAGCATCAACGCCTCAGAGGGTTTGAGGCTATTTGCATTGGAAGAGGGACCAGTGGGCATCATATAGAAGTCGCTTTATATGGAGGCCGAGGAGTACACTTCACGGTCTCATGGTTTCATGGGGTGTGTGTGTGATTAGGGCTTTACGTCCTGTATTTCTGCACCAGTTGGGCTAATTAGGACAGGCAGAGACCATGGCAATGAGACGAAGGATGAAACAGCCATCCAACTTAGGCTCGACCGGGAATTGAACCCGGGACCAAGCGGTTGAGGTTTCGTGGGGAGACAGTATTCTTCTCTAAACTACACTACTTTCTCATATTTTTATGTTGTTCTGAAAGTCTGCCCAAAAGCCAAATATCCAGAATGTTTTCGTGAGTAGTTTATGGCATTACTTTGAACAGCAAAGGGATTCCCCTGACTTATTTTAGATGATTGAACACGCAGAAGACAGCACACTGAAATTCATGTTTAGGCTAAGTGTGCATTTGAGCAGTAAATTTTTTTCTGTAAAATATATGATTGTTCTGCTCTAACAGAGGTTTGATGACCGATCAATGATTATGTTGATCACAGACTTGGTTAAATTTGGCAGTAATCTAAAATAATACATGCAGTCGATTGAATTAGGCTTCACTTTTGTGGTGTGAAATCTACACTGTAGGGTCGACACTTTAATTGCTCTATTACTTTCGTAGTACGACAGTACTATCAATGTTGTGGTGCGAAGGTGCTCATGCGATGTGGTGCGAAGGTGCTCATGCGATGTGGTGCTCATGTGTCGTGGTGCGAAGATGTTGTAGTGCAAAGGTATGTCCTGGTATGAAAGTATACCTATTATCGGGGGGCAAAACCTTCGCACCAGAAAGTGTACTCATCAATATAGTCTGTCATTTGGAGATGGTTGTGATATCATATGGGCAGGTGTGTTAGATTACTGCCGAATTGAACCAAGTCTGTGATCAACAACATCATTGATCGGTCATCAACTCTGTTTGAGCAGAACAATCCTGACGTCATCTCCAAGGGTGAAAATTCACCAGCTCACCAAGGTTTCATCCTCACTGCATCTGTAGGAGGCTGGAATACCTCAGATTGAGTGACTTGCACTCTATCCTGATTAAGGTCACATGTGCAGAGGGACGATCTTGAACATGACAACCCAGCTGATCATGATGACCTTTGAATAACCCCTCAGGACGAGTGCACTTGGACACCAATCAGTCTGTTAATAAGCTGGTGAACAGTATGAGCCATCAGTGAAAGCTTTTGTTCCTGAGATACTGATATTTTTTAGAAGTGTAATAGCCACGTTTATTGTTAAATTTTTTACTGATTTTTTTTTTTCTGTAACATATATTACAGTAGGAAGATTTTACTATAATCATGATAATTCACTACTTTCTGGATATAGTCAGACTATTGCTCCTACTTTTTATGTTGTTCTGAAAGTCTGCCCAAAAGTCAAATATCCAGAAGTTTTGTGAGTAGTATAAATGTCATTACTTTGAACAGCGAAGGGATTCCCCTTACTTATTTTAGAAGATTGAACACGCAGAAGACAGCACATTGAAATTCATGTTTAGGCTAAGTGTGCATTTGAGCAGTCAATTTTCTCACAGTTGCTAAAAAAAAAATAAATGTATGCATTCCTTTCTAGCCTCTTTTGACATAGCCCTGCACATTACACCTGGTGCCAGTTTCTTCTTAAAGAGACATTTCTTGTTGATGGTGTAATAAAACCATCAAGGCATTGAGGGCATACATCAAACAATGGTCGGACTATGTGACTCTATTAAAATTAAACCATGTTGGACTAAGTGGCACGATTAAATCTCGATTAAACTATCTTTGACTTAACAACATGCAGGGTAACTATTTTGGATATTGAATTATTTGAAATCAAAGTCAATGAAATGAATTGATTACTATACATAGTGGTAATGCACAACAACAAAATGCCTTTTTAATTTCGTAGAAAATGTAATTCATGTGTAACTCAATACATTGAAACAAATCGGCTTGAGAGCTTGACATTTCATGCAGTTAAAGCAAAATCCCTGAAAGTAATGGAGTGCTAGATTGACCAAGAATTTATGGAATAAACAAAAATTTAGCCCGAAAAAAGAAAGCTGGCCTCTCCGCTCACATTATATTTAATCTGGGAATGTAAGTGCCTGATCTCAGTTTAGAAAGTTTGGCTGTCTGCATAATCAGAGAGATCGTTAGTTGAAGAGAAAACCCATTCTCGATGCATCATGCATAAAATGTATATACAAAACGCATTCACCCATTTGGCTGCTTGTCAGAATTTTATCAAATCACAATGATTTTTGTCCGCTAACAATAGTATATACTAAACTACTAGCATATCACTAGGAACCAAACATAGTCCCAAAGGTAAATGCCTATAACTACATAGGCATAAATGGAATAAATATGGCTTAAATAACATACTACATGCGATCAAATAACTTAAAAACCCATCCTTTGTGTGAGGGTTAGTCAAGGTGGTTTGTATCCAAAGCATTTAAATTAACCAAACTGGCAAATTCCTTATAATGGAGATTTCATACCTAATGGGGTACAAGTTGATAAGGAAAATCATAGTACTGGGAGAGTATATGTGAGGTAGAAAAATCCAGAGTGGACAAACATTACTAACAAAGCAAATCCAGTCATTTGACTTGGTCTAATTAATGGAGTCATTACCCGTGCAAAGGCAAATGCCCTAGTAAGAATAGTCCATTGTCTAAAAGTCCATTAACAAGGTTCCGAACGACATCGTACCATCATTACATCTTCATTCTTAGTGGTACTATCCACATTTAAATGAACATGCTGATGTTGAATGGTTGAGCTCATTAGAAGTAAGCAGGCCTTGGTTCTCTTGCTGGCGTGAACTCAGGCCTGTCGTTAAATGCACCGGTATCACTCGAGATCGATTCAAGCTCATCTTGACCAGAAAGAGGACTTCCCTTCTGCTGCCGTGCTGACGAATCTGGTAGTTGAGTCACAGGGTGGAAAGACGCTGCTTGAGCTTGTTGAACAGCACTCGTGTCATCATGCAACAGGTCATCCCGGTCACGCTGAGGAGATCCTGTATCTGCGTTGGCCATTGGTTGGTGGGGTGTCGCTCTTTGGTGTGATGTCCCATCAACTCGGTCAAACGTTCGTCGTGTTTCCAGATTGACAATATCTGAACTAGCATCAGGTTGGGGTTGACCAGATGCCACATCAATTCCGGTGGTGCCATTTTCTAATTCCTGTAATGCTTGATCTGTTTGTTGAAGAAGTTCATTTCTGTCACTCGGAGGAAGGTTTTTGACGATCTCTTCCAGTTCTTCCAGTTCTTCCTCATCTAATACAGATGCTCTGGTGGGGTTGTGTGGTTTTATGTTTTCTATCAGCATAACTTCCTTCACAGCAGCTTTAACAGCTGCCCATGTCTCTTCTCCAGCGGGAATCAGCTGATTTCTTGGTACAATAAAGACCTTGGGGGACCAATATATATAACTGTTTCTAGAGCTGGCACTTTCTGGTCTGCGTAATTCTGGGGCAAATGAATACTTGATTCCTGCTGCTCCTTTTGCCCAGTCTATCGAACTTCCATGGACAGTCTGGTCTGTAAAGAACAGTATCATATTTATGCCAATATTGAATTATCAAATCACTGAAATTTTATTTTCTTCATTCGTACGTCGACCAACATTGTACAAACTGAAGACAAATAACGTCATGAAGAAAATACCACTACTTCATTTATAGCATATAATTTAGATATACTTCACAAACATAATACTATGCTGTATATGTTATACATTTCTTTGAATGCACTTACATAAGAATGTAGATATTTGAGTAGCCTGAAAGGCAAGTCCATGTTTCTGTCGCATAGCATGGGCAGCTGCCTCTGCAACTCTCTCCTGAAAAACAGGAAAAATATTATGGGTTCATTTGTACATACACTAAACAGCAAAAGAAACGCAACACCAAAAGTATATATAAGCAAAACATTATCAAAGTCTGTTTGACAAAGACTTCAATTGTACAATATCTTATATTATTGATAACTGGGTATTGAGAAAAGATACAATTAATGCTACTTGTACTATGATTAAAGAGCTAGTTGCCATAAGGCAGGGTGACTTAAGTATTAGTGTCTTAGGTCCAGAGGAAGTCAATGATCTCTTGACCACACTGTGTCAGCTAGTCGTGTTAATTTTGACTTTTAAGTGCTTTTAATTGTTTTGTTTTTATTGGTACAGTTTATGAAAAAAACACGTGTGAATAAAGATGATATATTTATATCTGTGTATTTCATTGAAAGAGTCTTGGTGGTTATTTCGTCACAAAAATATTGATCCTGAAGTGCCAGAGGATCAAGAAACAGAAGGTCACCCAAGTGAAGCCACGTCTTGTGTCTCTAAGGTGTTGTTTATCACAGTGGGGTATGTTCAACAGACCATGACATTACCCTCATCTAACACAAGAAATCAAGGTATCTCGTGAAACCCTAAAAAAATAACACCAAAAGCTGAAAAATGGAGAGTCTATCTTCACACAAAGATAACGCGGCTTTTCTGAAAGGATGGTGTCACACCCTTCTGGTATCCCACAATATACCAACATGCTATTTCTGCCTAAGAAACACCTGAGAAAAGTGGTTTTTAAACTAAAGGTGGTTTTAAGGTCATTAAAAGATACAGAATATTGTGGAAATTTCTAATTAGCTTCTCACAGTAAGCCAGGATGCCTGTTATTGCATGAAAAGAGTATAGGTATCAGGGCAAATCTAGGGAGGTTGGACACCAACAGCACCAATGCGTTACAGGAGCATCTTCATAGGTAGTACGCTCATTTTACGATGCACCAGATGCTTTTTTCGGAGTCTGATTATCCAGTGTTTTGTTCAAGTGTAGCAGGCTTATTTTGATCAAGTACCATGGCCTGTTGTACCATCATTTTTTCAAGGCAGGATTAGGCTTTAGTAGGAGAAGGCAAGACGGCATTACCGTCTAACATTCAAGAATGAACAACATAGTCATACATGGAATCAAGGAGAGCCTGAATGAAGGACAAGATAAGAAAAAGGAGGATTGCAAAACTATCTTACAGTTACTGCAGGTCATGAACAAAGAATTGACGGGAGAGGACTTAAAATAAATTGTGAGACTTGGAAAGAGTGAAGAAGGAAAGCACAGAACCGTCCTTGTAAAATTCAAAACAGACGACCTAAAGAATACAGTCATGAAAAATTGGAGCAAACTTAAAGGAACAGACTGTAGTAAGGAGAGAATCTCAGTAATGCATGACTATACGAAGAACCAAAGGACGAGGCACAAGGCAATGATAGAGAAAGAGAAAGAATTCCAGGGAGAGGAAACTAGGAATGATTTTTTATACAGGGTCACCCGTCAACCATGGCAAGAAAAAGTAGTGAAGAGTAGAAAAGGGGGACCCAGGCCAGACAACAACCAGTAAGACAACCAAAGGTACATGACATAAGGATCTGGTACACCAACGTGGACAGCCTCTTAAACAAACTAACAGAACTTAAATGCAGGATAAATAGTACAGATACTAAGCCCCAGGTGATTGTTGTTACTGAAGTCAAGCCAAAAACAGTGAGGTACTTATTGGACCCCCTTGACATGAAACTGGAGGGGTATGAAATCTACTCCAACGTAGATTGGGAAAATGGAAGAGGCATCCTGGTATATGGCGACCGAAAACTAGAAAGATGTGAGGTCAACTGCAGCAACTGGCCCGAATATTCGGAACACGTAGTTATAGACATAAAACTACAACAACTGGATAAAATGAGAATATGTGCCATCTATAGGAGTCCCTCATCTTAGCATACCAAAAACCTACAGCTATTACAATTACTACAGACTCTATTTGAACAAGAGAGAAGCCATATGCTGATACTTGGAGACTTTAATTACCCATGTATTGACTGGAGTAGCAACAACCACTTGAGTAATGAAATTCTGATACTGCAAAATTCCTTGAGAAGATCAATGACTGCCTGTGGAACCAACATGTACAACATCCAACTAGAGCAAGACTTGGCAACAACCCTACAGTCTTGGATCTGATACTCACCAATGAGGAAGAAATGGTAAAGGAGCTGACCTATGAAAGCCCACTAGGAAAGAGCGACCATGCCCTATTAAGCTTTGACTACAACTGCTATACTAAGAACAGGGAATCGACCCACTTCAAGTTTAACTTCAAAAAGCTGATGTGTGCAAGATCAGGCAAAATTTGAGCATCGATTGGGAAAGGCAACTGGAAGGCAAAGATGTAGAGGAACAATGGACGATTTTCGCACGTGAAATCAACAAGGCCCAAGATGAGTGTATCCCTACAACTAGAGTGGGTTGCAAAAAATGGAAGACCCCACTGGATGAAGAGACAGTCAAGAAAATCAGAAGGAAAAAAAGAGCACGGCAAGGATACTTAGAAACAAAAGAGGAACAGAAATACAATGAGTATGCAAAACTAAGGAACCAGGTTAGGAACCTGACAAGAAAAGGGCAAAGAAAAATAGAACAACAGGTGGCAAAAGAAGTCAAGACCAACCCCAAAAAGTTCTGGGCATATGTAAACAGCCAATCCAAGGCCAAAATGCAGATCCCAGAACTCGAGACAGTCATAGATGGGGAACCCAGATTAGCTGCGAGTGACAAAGACAAAGCTGCCGCTCTATGCAACTTCTTTGCCACAGTTTTCACGGAGGAACCGCAGGACATCGTACCAACACTAGGCCCAGTATTACAGCTAGACTTCCAACAAGAGGGAACAATCACCGAGATAGAACTGAGAAAGAAGATCCTGAAGCTAAAGCTCGGAAAGTCACCGGGTCCTGACTGCATTACAACTTGGATTATGAAAGAGGCAATGGAGGAAGTAGTTATACCACTCAAGATAATATTCGCTAACTCTCTACAAGCCAAGAAGTTACCATCCAAATGGAAAGCAGCCAGGGTTTGCGCAATACATAAGAAGGGACCAAGGACCTCATGTGAGATCTATAGACCTGTGAGCCTCACAAGTATTGCATGCAAGCATAATCTATTCACCACAAGACAGTACATGGGTTTCTACCAGGCAGATCAACAGTGTTGCAGTCATTGAAAATCCTAGACCTGTGGACTGAGGCGCTCGACAATAGTGACAGTATAGAAGTGATATACCTGGACTTCTGGAAGGCGTTTGATCTGATACCACATCGTAGACTTCTTAAGAAAATCGAATACTACGGCATACAAGACCCCGTCAAAAGTTGGCTCCAAGATTTCCTAAAGGATAGAAAGCTCTTCGTAGCAGTCGGAGATGAGAAATCAGAATCGGTAGAAGTTACTAGCGGAATACAACAAGGCTCAGTTTTGGGTCCCTTGATGTTTGTTTTATACATAAATGACCTCCCGGATTGCCTAGAAAACACAGTCTACATGTTTGCTGATGACTCCAAATTGTTCCAAATAGCCCGCGATGTCACAAACCTCGGAGCCATGAACAATGACTTGGAGAAATTGGACAGCTGGTCAGAAAAATGGTTAACTCAGTTCAACCCAGACAAATGCAAACAGATGACCATTAGCAGAAGACCAAACTTCACATCCGATTGTAGAGCACTTATGGACCGGATTCAAAATCTACCAATCCAAATTGCTCCAACTTGTTACGAAAAGGATCTAGGTGTTGTCATAGATGACAAGATGACATTCAAGGAACATATTGGAGGGATCATCAAGAAGGCAAACAAATTGATGGGACTCATAAGAGGACTTTTATATAATTGGACAAAGAAGTGTTCGTACCACTATATACATCGCCAGTGAGGAGTCATCTTGAGTATGCACAATCAGTATGGAGCCCACACAGCAAGGGAGGCATTAGAAGAGTGGAACAGGTACAGAGAAATGCCACTAGACTAGTCAATGGAACACAAGGTATGAACTATCATCAACGGCTGAAATACCTGAATCTACCAACATTGCTACATAGAAGAACATGCGGGGACATGATCGAACTGTTTAAAATGTTGGACAGCATCTACGACTCTGAATGCACACCAAGACTGCACAGGATAGAAGGACAAACGAGAGGACATCCACTTAAACTCTTCAGGATGAGAACCCTGAGATTGGATCTGAGGAGACATTTTTTCACCATAAGGACAGTTGAGGAATGGAACAATTACCAGAAAAAGTGGTAATGGCACAGAGCCTAAATGCTTTTAAGAATGCACTAGACAAGTTCTGGGGTCCAAGAATGTACAAATCCGAAGGAATATGGAACCCGGATGCAGGGCAGCATTAGCGGCCTAAATTTATAAATATTAACAGTAAACAATAAATATCAAGAAACTAATACTAGCAGGGCAGCATCAGAGGCTCAGCTAGCTATATAGTAAAATATTGTGAGAAACCAAATGTATATATTGCGCCAAACTATATATACTCAATTCAGTCGCGAACTATACAAAAAAAAGAAAAAGATCTGGAACAGAGGAATACCAACTACTTCCAGAACACCTAAAGCTAAAGCTAAAGCTAAGGCATTGACTTTCACCGCTTTCAAACAAAAATATATTGGTACCACCCATTATTTTCATTTTGCTGTTGGGTGTACTAACAACATGATCAAGAGTAACTGAAAAACTAAAGGTATATTAATGCAATGAATGAAGATCAGGAGTGTAACACGTTTCCCCAACATAATTTTGAGGTGTCTGGTAGATAACAGTTTGATACACCAGACAGGTATAAGAATGCTGTTCATGACTCGTCAGAATGTTAAACAATTTGAAATAGATTTCAATATTTGCTATGTGTCATTTTTAACAAATAAACATAAAGAAGGTTTTTTAAAAAAAGTGTAAAAATTTGTGACAAATGTGGTTAATCACAGAACTCTTCATACTTATATCAATTTTTTATGTTTTTTTCATGTTCAAATGTTAGAAGCTCATGTAATTATTGTAAAGCAAGTATGTATAGGCCTAAAAGTTAATTATGCACAATTTCTGGTTTTGCGCAATAAATACAATTTGGTTTCAGTTTCAAAATGTTACTTTTTCACTTTTTTATTACCTATAGTATGTTCTATCATGTAAACAAGTAAATATAATATTTCCAAAAAATAAATTTTTCATGCCAATCATGCCTTGTCACGAAAGACTTTAATTTATTTTTACTCTGGCTAATACTGTATTCTGCTTATGCTAGTAGTGCCTCCCAGATAATTCAATATTTTCTAATGAAAAGGATAATGAGAAGATTATTCAGTAGGTTATGATGATGATTATCTGCTGTGTCATTAGACAGCTACATATGATGATTGCAGAAAGAGCAATATCATAGTCAGGTTACTTACTATGTCTTTATGATCATGCGGTTTCTCCATTGTGTGACCCCAAGGGGTAAGCCATTGCTGGACAGGCGAATGAAGACTGAGGTACATGATGATGTTTTCCTTGTGTCTGAGGATGTGATTCTTCAGCGCTCTTGACTCCGGTTCAGAGAATGGACGAGGTCCGCTATAGGAAGGACCGCAATGTCCCTCGGTTCCTGTGGAAAAAGAATTTTTGGAGTTAAACACTCATAAAACTTATGTTTAGCATTTTGGGTCAATTTGGATGTAAACAAAGCGTTATTGGTTAGCAACACAAGCAGAATTAACCAAACATGATTGCACTCTAGGCCACTCACAAAATGTTCAGCAATTCGTCACTTTCCCTTCACTAAACTTAAAATTCGTTTACAGAAATGTGTCCAACACTTGTCAGTGTGACAGGATTCTGACGATTTTTGCCTTCGAACAACTGATTCTGCTTTATTTTTAGGATGACAAGTACATGGCTTTCAGACCTCTTTTTTTTTTGGCATCGAATTTGCAGAAGTTTTTGTTGGATACTGTGCTGCGTTTTTCGTTATTAAAAAAATATGAAGCGTTATCATACTTTTCCAATGGTACTGGAAATTTCGGTTGGCATCCACACCGACGCATAACTTTTTCACCGGCATTTCCATCTCATGGTAACTTCTTGTCTTCCTCCAAAAACGATCCTCCTGAAAAATTTACATTTGATATAATAGATTTGTGTATCGCGTAAACTCACAATGTTGCAATTTTGTGATATACTGTATAGTTTCTGCAAAATAAGTGCCCAGTATGTGTCTTTATATATGGTATGCCAAGGATTTTGACAAATAATATGTCCATTGGCATTGTGATATGTGAAATTTTTACTATTTATGGCATCTTTACTACTTGATATGGCGGTGCTGATGTTTTTCAAACAATTTTATCATATATTTCTCTTAAAATGGATTAAAAACTGAAATTTACATGTGAAATTAATTCATTTTTATTAGTTACACTGTTGTATATAAGTTGTCTTTGTTTTGAGCACTTTGTTGTTGATAAAATGCACATTTTGTGACAGAAAAACACACAAATGAGGAATTCCTAAACATTAAGAGAATCCCTGAATATTATATATTTGAGTTTATTCCATCAAGGTCCACTTGGTCAGACCTGCTAAATGATAGGGGAATAGTAACACCCTAGAGAGGGGGATGGACACTACAGTTAGCGAATATGCAGTTTCTCTTTTGGAGTGAATGTGAGCAACCTATCAAAACGAACTCAAATATGCAACAATATGTGTGATTGATGTATCTGAAAACTTTCCGCTGGGTTTGATGAATGTTATGCTATTTAAATGCCAATTTGTAATGTCTGTACTTCTGTTCAACTTTTATTTGCTGATGCCATTGCTGCACAAAAATTAAAAGCGGGTGTTCAGCAATATTTGGCAGAATGTTGAAGGACATTATAGGCCACACAACAGTGATTTGGAAGGGTCACAAATTTGACCCCAGTGTCAGCCCTGGGTACAGGTTGATTGTGACCAGGCCGCAATGATTAACTACGGTCACACCCCCTTACCACAGGTGACAGAAACCTCAGGTAACAGTGATTGACCTGTATGGCCCATAGATGATTCACAGCTACATTGTAAACGTTATGAGTCCCCAAGGAATAGAACAACTGTAGTAAAACATATAGGAATGTGACTAATCGATGTGGTTTTTCGCAGAAGACATGAAGAGCTTACATAGCAATTCTACATGGCCAAATGTGCCACGTGTGTTTTCCGCATGGTTTTTGCCTCATTATAATTAGCTAAAAACCATGCGTTTTCCATGTGTTTATCCTTCTCATGGAAAACGCATGTGGCACATTTGACCATGTACCAACTGTAAGTTAAAATGTAATTAACAGGATTATCATGATTATAGCTAACTGTGATGATGTTGCAACAATAAGATGAAAAAAGGTGTGTACATACCCGTTGAGAATAGTCGTAGCCATCAGGGTTGAGTACGGGAAGGATGTGCCAATCAAAGGTGTTAACCAATGATGTAATATTAGGGTCTACACCATCCAATTTCATCAGCTGAAAATAAAATTGATTTACTGTATATACATGAGCAAATTTTTAGATCTGATACATACTGAAGATTAGTGTCACGGTTCTTAGCAGGGTTTTACCCTCGCACCATGGAGTGACTCTTTGGTGTAATGACCAATGCTTTTGCTTCTGGTGAGTGAGGGCCCAGGTTTGATTCCTGGGTGGGGCACTCTCTTCTCAGCGACATTACATAAGTACAACAGAGCATCACCCTTGCAGCAAATTTACTGGTACTAACTTTTTTAGGCGAGATGGTCCCTACTGTGAAGTTAATACAGTAAACTTTGTCTAAATCATGAGCACATTTCAAAATTCAGTAGTCTTAGCAGTCGGGTAGTCTTAATTTTTTAACTGCCCAAGTCGAATATTCGCACATCTCAAACCGAATTAACAGAAAATTTAAATTACATTTTTATTATGTTAATAAATCTTTTATAAGTCGAAATTTTGCCTGATTAGATTTAAATCAGGTGATCCATTTTAATTTAACTTAAACAACCCAACTTGTATTATCTTAACAGTGATTTTAATAAGTCATCAACACGTAACAATTCTGGCGGTAGGGAAATTGAACTCTGTCCTGAAACAAAAAGCCAGCACGTCAACCATTGTACCAAAGACTACACTCGTCCTTGCACTGTTGCAGGACATAGGTCCACTGGTACTGTAACAATTCTCCTGGAGCAGGAAATTTACAGGGAAATTGCAATGATGAATTTTTAGAATAAATTACTTTTACATTTATTAGTCGTCTGGTGGCCATTTTGTTTTGGGCCCATAAACAATTTTCCCACAGGGCACCCGTCTGATTCCTGCTCAGGACAAGGGTGGGGGCCTAGCTCAAAGGTAGCGCTCTGGGCTTCCAACCGCTGGGTCCCGGGTTCAATTCCCGGTCGAGCCTAAGTTGGATGGCTGTTTCCTCCTTCATCTCATTGCCATGGTTCACTGCCTGTCCTAATTAGCTCATCAGATGCAGAAATACAGGACGTAAAGCCCTAATCACCCACCCACCCACCTGTTCAGGACATGCCATCGTACCAGAATCAACCATAATGCATTATCCATGCCATGAAGCACGCTTTTCTGGAATTCCACTGGACTAGAGTTTCTGGTGAGAGGCTACACTATTCATCAAATGTATTATCCCGAAATTGACGGTAAATAGTATTTATATACCTGGAAGATCATGTAGAGTGCTGTGCTCTGGGTGACCCATTCCCTGGCATGAATCAAAGCATCCACTAAGATGATCTTCTTGGGTTTCCCATCTGCCCTTGGTCTGCCGATCTGAAACAATAAATTTATTTATTTATAAAACATATTTATACAGGGTAAAAAAAGCGTTTCGAGCAACAGCTCTTTTACAAAATGGCCCCGTTACAAATTAATTAAAATTGTAAAAAAGAATAATATAACAGAGTTTAAAATAACAATAAATAAAACCTAGTATAAGAATAAAAACAATTATAATGACATGAGACAAAAATACTTCCTGGTCTCCAAACTATACAAACTGCTACACTTCTTAAGTGAGTCATGTAGACTGTTCCACTTTATAGCACCAATATAACAAATGCTTTGTCAAGCAAAGATCTCTCAATAGACTGTACATGATATGCATATCATATTGCATTTTGGTCCACCCCGATGGTTCATAACCTCCTCCCCTTTTCCCTCTACATATTTTGCTATTCCCCCCTATATGCCATTTTTGTTTTTAATTTGTGCCCAAAATGAAATGCTTATAAATGTTGTGTTTACCTCACCATGGAGTAAAATAAATTGGAAAAAAGTGGTCTTAATGGTAAGTTAGTCTTGAGATTTAACCCACTGTATGCATGGTTTCAGTCCCTGGGTTTTAGTTTAGTGTTTGACACTCAAAATAGTCATTAGGCCACTATTTTCAAATATAAGAGAATTCATCTTAAATTTTTTTTTTCTTAATCAAGAGTTAAGAAATTTGGTAATGTTAAAGTTTTGATTTGTACATATTTTATTCAAATGTATACCATAGGTTATTATACTATATGTGTGGCATTTTTTCAATGATAGATTGATCTGTATTAAAACTATTGAGATATTTAACAAATGCAACCTAGGCCAGGGTATGTCCATTTAAAGTCATAAGTCGTGCCAGTCAGATGAGCAATTGATGTTGTGGAGAAAATGTAGAATTTCCAACTGGAATTGCTCAAATTTCCCAAATTCCTGCCCATCTTGTGTAATGTACCCCTTGACCTTCAGTGTGCAAGTTTCCTATCAGTCAGCATTTCTGTAGATAGTAAGCAGATATCAGACATACCTTGATCAATTTCAACTGTCTCCCTTGAGTGGAATTTCCTATGACCTCTGTGGTGCCAATCTCAGGCAGCAGTTCCGATAGGGCATCTATCCAGTCATTGGTCTAAAGATAAAAGATATACATGCTTTATCTCAAAATAGATAATATGCCAGATTCAGTGGTGCACATGAAAACAAGTTTTTGCACATTAAATGAGCAAAGTTTTGGCGTTAAAATGTTTTCTAGTTCTTGTCTATCTAAAATAATGGGCGGCTACTATGATACGAAAATTTTTAATGGCACAGCCAAAAGAGGCAAAGAAACAATACTGTGAAACAGGGTGATCAAGAACACCTATTTACTCTTAAATATTGATGGTTTATCACATCACCTAAGTACAGCATTCAAAAGTCTGCATGCAAGCATAACGACCAGATTACTTGCATGAAGAAACAACATTGGGGACCCTTGAGGTAATTTTGGCCATGGTAAAGATGTCCGGTACTATTTATAAAAGAGCTAACATAATAGTATTCTTTGGTTCTATCAAGAAATACTTAAAGAGTTTAAACTGGATGTACATCAATTTGATCTGTGAGACATTCTCTACAGAATACAAGCATTACAAGTTACTGGCATGTGTTTAATCTGGTTTCCTGAACTACAGTTCACAGCAACTGCAGTGTCATAGTTGTGCCTAGAGCAGCACATACTGCTTTAATGGTCATGATTTTCTATCTTTATGATGCCAATAGGTTGTTGATCTTATTTATGCAAAAATAAATTACTAAATAACACCAATTTAGAATGAGACTCCACAAAATCTTGTTTTTCTTTCATGAAAAAGTTACCCGAGGCAGCCAAAGTTACCCAGAGGCAACCAAAGTTAAACCGAGGCAGCCAAAGTTACACTGAGGCGGCCAAAGATACTCTTGTGTATTAAAAACCTATTTCTACCAAAGAGAGAAAGCAATACAAAACAAATAGGTACATGGCCAAATGTGCTATGTGCGTTTTCCATGCGTTTGGATAAACGCATGAAAAACGCATGGTTTTTGCCTGATTGTAATGAGGCAAAAACCATGCATTTTCCATGCGTTTATCCTACTCATGGAAAACGCACGTAACACATTTGGCCATGTATACAAACAAATAAACATGTTAATCTTACAAAAATAACAGCATACAAATATCACCATTAAAACCGCCTCAGTAAACAAAACTTTCTGGCTTTAATGGCCTATATATAGGTAAAATAATAGCAAATTAATATGGTGTCTGAGGCCCTAATTGCGAAGTCAGATTGGCAAAGTGTGCACATCTTTATTTTCATTTTACCAAATAAAACCTAAACACAAAAGCCCAAAATTTCATTAATTTTGACATAGATAGATAGTAAAGAAAATACATAAACTACACTGCAAAGTCATGCATGGAACATTGAAAAAAAAAATTCAGGTTTTCTATATCTCTTTGTTTTTAAAGAATGAATCTTTTTGATCCCATTTGATTTTGACCATTCACAAAAACAAGCACCATAAGCATATATCATCATGATCACACTAGCCCAGAATATTAATTGCTATTTACGTCATGCGGACTTGCTGACGTCACTGTTCTAGAGTAGCCGGAACTTAAATTAAGCAAATGCCCATTCAGGAAAATTTAGTAATTGGTAACTGATACCTGACTCCATAAATTTGAGTCTAGTTACAAAGTTGCACTGTTAGCAGCTAGTAAGTGATCTCAACTGAGATGGAAAAACAAGCCAAAAGACTGAGATATAGTCAGGCTCGCGTATAACAAATTATTATGGAACTGTCAAAAAGTCCCCATTATAACTAAGGATGTCTGGTGTACAATGATATAGTTAAGAGCAATAGATAGATAGATAGATAGATAGATAGATAGATAGATAGATAGATAGATAGATAGATAGACAGATGGACAGATAGATAGACAGACATACAGACAGATAGACAGATAGATACATATATACATACATACATACATAAATACCTGATAGCATTCCAAATCGGCCCAGCATCGTTTCCATATTGGCCACTGCCGTTACAACATCGTATTAACATCGCCGACATTGCCAATGTTGAAACGATTTGGAGTGCTATCTGGGATAGATAGATAGACAAACAAACTTACAATCTGATGGCTCGGGAAGGTGGTTATGGTGTTGAAGAGGACCCTTAATGTCTCATCCACGATGTATCTGGAGGGACCTCCTGTTGACCTTCTAAATCGAATCATGGACTTGTCAATGAACCGGCTTGGACCGTGCACACTGGCTGCCTCTTGGTCTATCAACCTAGTGGAAAAATCACACCATCACAAGAATATTATTATACTTAATGACTTATTAGCTTGAAGGTTATTCACGTCTGTAATACATGACAGAGCCTGCATGTGGTGGCCCCTGGGGTTTGAGGCTTTCAGTCACCGAGGTAATTAATGTCACAGACTAAGTATAAACAAAACATGAATTATACATATTTACATATTAAGTTAGGACATTTGCAAAAGGTCGATTCCACTATTTAGCAGCTTGAAAGTCACTGGTCTCCTCGTGGCAAGGTTTGGTAACACTTTGGGTGAAGACTTTGAACCCCAGAATTGCCAGTAGTCAACACATGGCACTGCGCAATGCACATTCTACAGTTTTGCCTGTCTTATATTGAACCCATACCAGGGTACAGATATTAATATCTTCACCAGTTGAATTTTGTTAAACACAATCTATCTACCTATAGACCACTATTAGATATAGCAAAATAACAGCTTACCTCTGCACATCAGGTAAGATGACTTCATAAGGGATGTTGTGGTAATCCAATCGTCTCTTGAATTTTTCCAGGGAAGCCGGTGGCACCCTAACCGGAATTGTACTTTCGCGTGCTGATTCCGTCCAAGGATCCAACTAAACAGATTCAATCATCAATCCCTTAAAGGTTGCTCCATGATCCAACTCAGGTATAATCATTCCAAAAATACACAATTATTTAAAAAAAAGTTCTTTATTATTTCACTTTTTTTTCTTTGTTAGATAGTATTCAAAAGCAATTCTACTGGACATAAGAAATATTCCAAGCTAAATATAGTGGTTAACCTATAGGGTTTATAACACAGAGTAGTTGGCGATGTGTGTGATTTTTAAAAAGAAATTAAAGATGCCAGAGGGCCTTACTTACATTCAATGAATCGTCCTCCAGTAGTTTGTTTAATATTATTGCTGTTCTCATCGAATTGGGTGTTACTCCAAGAACTTGGTGACTGAAAGTATAACATTTAAAAGTATAAGAATAATTAGGTAGAAAGTTTTTAATTATACAGTGCAACGTTGTGAATGTTGTCTATTTTAGCCACCTGTAGTACATGGCCAATTGTGCCACATGCGTTTTCCATGCATTTGGATAAATGCATGGAAAACGCATGGTTTTTGCCTCATTATAATTAGGTAAAAACCATGCATTTTCCATGCGTTTATCCTTCTCATGGAAAAAGCATGTGGCACATTTGGCCATGTAGATGCAACCTATAGCCACAGCAAAGCAAATCTTGACCCACACTTATCTTATTATATGTGTGATGTGACAAGTGTATATTTTTGTATAGGTGAAAATTAACTTTCTTGACTCTTAACTCTTTCTTTTGAAGGCTTAGACTTACTACACAGGTTCATGGAAACCCTAGATCCCCTCTGTTATAACAAAGGGCAGTGCGGGTACATTCAGAAATATAGTTATATATTACATGTGTTTTTAATAAACATTTCTTTTCATTAGCATGAGACCATTATTGATTTTGTTTAATCTAAAGATAGTACTGGAATACATGGGATAGATTTGGATAGCTGGATTACTTCATCAAAGAACTACATTATAGGAAACATCTCTGGTTTATCCCAGATCTAGCAAAGTGTAGTTTCAATCTGACGAGCCACTATTAAAATGCTGTCTTGTTTTTCTTGCAATGCACTGTATAGAAAATCATCATTAGTTTAAATTTCAATGACGATGTGGTGGTATTACAGCAGATTTTATTGACTTGGAAACTAAATTCCATATGACGTCATGTGAATCCAGGACTCCCATTGGCTGAAGGACTGACATAACCCAGGGGAGTTCTTGATTTACATGACGTCCATGGAGTTTATATTATTTCTGTGGTACTATCATAAATGGTGAGGTGGTCTTAAGAGTGGAGTGGTCTCAATGCGTTTTTTTCTCACTATACCAATTGATTATGTTCATTGCTTAGGTATAATATTGATTTAAATCTTTCACCATCAAACGTTTTTCCCTACCATCAGTCAACACCACAATTATTAGCCCATTCAAGCTGTTCAACAGCTGTGAAATAGCTACCATTAAATTGGTTATAGGGAAACCCAGAATTCCTGGATGGCTATTTATAGCCAATCAAAGGATAAAAATAGATTCTTGGGCATGGCGCCCGTAAATCAATGCATACCAACACGATCAAGAATTACTCAATTTAATTCATACCGAAGATGCAATGATTTAAATCAATCAAACTCTATTCATTTAAAGATGATAATATCATATTAAAATAAGACGGAATTATTTGTATAGTTAATATTAGTTATAGCAAAAAGACTTTTTAAATTAAGTGAATTAATTGTTGTTTAACTTACATTATTAAAAAAAAAAGAGGATTATATTTTTAAGTTTATTCCTACAATAACAAATTGTTTAAAAAAGTAGAAAAGAATTGAACACAAACTTCGGTTTTTTCAGTTTAAACCAGATCACTGGCTTCAAATTTATCGAATATGTGGTTTATATTTCCACTATATAATCATTTGGAGGTTTCGAAGTTTATTGAACAAAATTTGATTACGAAATATTGTATTCTTTATACGTTTATTATGAACGCTTTTTGGACAAAATATAACCTGTCAATTGGTTGAAATGTCATTTGATTAGCACAGCTGCTAATCAAACTACCTAATTAAACTTTTAGAAACCAAACTAAGACCTTTCACCAATTGATATTCGAAAACTGACGATGTTCCAAGTACGACCTGTTATTGTGCCCTTAACAAACTTAAAACACAGGGGAAAAAGTCCTTTTTTACTGGCCATCCAACTCTCTTCAGTATAATAACTTTAGGCCCAGAGAGGTCCCAATATATTTGGCATAAGAATGCAAGGTCAGAGGCGAGTCGGGCGACATTTGAAACTTTGAGCAAATCTTGAAATGGGCTTCGCTTTGGTTCCACACTGAAAGAGCCTGTCGTCACCAATAAAAGCCTGCAGCAGAAGTCCCCAGCTGCCAGGATATATTGGAGAATTTTCTGTAATAACTATGCAGGTTATGCGAAATTGTCCTATGCCGGTCGTTTTTATTCATTTTCAACCATGCATTGGTTGTTTCACTTTAGACGTAAAGAAGATATTTTCAATAAATCGTGTTGTGAATATATATACAGTACATTATAAAATATTTTGGTCATATATTGGCTGTCACAAACTTGAAATAGGTAACATTTTCATAGTGTAGAGTATAGCAACAATAAGGATAGATCGACAGATAGATAGATAGGTAGATAGGTAGATAGGTAGATAGATAGGTAGGTAGATAGATAGTTAGGTAGATAGATAGATAGATAGACAGGTAGATAGGTAGATAGATAGGTAGATAGATAGATAGGATAGATAGGATAGATAGATAGATAGATAGATAGATAGGTAGATAAGTAGATGAATAGATAGATAGATAGATAGATAGCTTCATGGAGTTTACTTGTCAATCATTAGTATCTCTGCCATTAAAATCTTCAGCGTCAGAGAAGTGGGCGGGGCTACGGCACCCACGCAAAGTAAGCAATCCTGTGATTGGTGGATTTCCACCGGAAGTCTGTGTCAAGTGATGAGTTAGGCCAATCCGCAGGTATGCCACAAATGCTGGAATGTTGAGAAGCCATCAAAAATAGAAACAAACATATAAATACAGCCACTGGGAGGAATAAAACTCTAAACTTCAACATTTTTGCCATATCCAGTCAAAAACAGCAAATTCTGTTCAAAAGCAATCTTAAATTCGTTGATTAAAATTGACAATCATACTGTTTCTATTAAAATTTCTTAAATTTTAAATAACTACAAACATCAAGTTTTCTTTTCAATATTTCCAGTTAAATTCAGGTCAGCTTCTAATTACACATTCTGCAATTTCAATGACTATTTTATGGCAATTTCAATGTCAATTTTATGGCAAAATTTGTTGGTTTCCAAGATGAGTTACAAACATTAGAATGCAGTGTGATAAACCATTGGTGATAAACCAGCATATAATCCAATATACTACATTATAAGAAACACGAAGATTACACTAGTTATCTTGTCTACTCCTTTAAGAATAGTTCCGATTTCAGTATTCTGGTTTATTACGTAATTATAAACAGTTTTTGTTTACCCTCTTTCAAAAAAAAAAAATTGGATTTATGATAATTACGTCATTGCAATTACAGTAGACGTCATGGAAATTTCCACTGAAAAAAGCAGACGATCGTAAAATGATCAGAATTCTGGTTTATTACGTAATTAGAAACAGTTTTCGTTTACCCTCTTTCAAAATAAGAAATATTGGATTTATGATAATTACGTCATTGCAATTACAGTAGACGTCATGGAAATTTCCACTAAAAAATGCAGACGATCGTAAAATGGGGAATGTCATGATTTGAATATATTACATTCCCAAATGAAAAATCCAAACAATAAACTGAATACACATTTTAACTACATCTGCTAACTATCCCTTGTTGAACCTGTTTACTATCCTTTGCTAAATTCCACACTAAAACCTAAACAAAACAAATGCACGTGGTAAACATCAGAGAAATTGCTAAGTCAAAAGTTGCCAGGGGAGTATGTAAATAGATTAAAATGGCCTAAAGCTGTCTGGATTTATTTATTCTAAAAATCTACACACCATGACTTGCTTTATTTGATCTGATGAATAAATATACTCAGCTGAGGATTATATTGTCGTGGAATAATTATCCACACTTGTTTCTGAGAAATCAGTCTCAAATGAGGATGTTCCTTTAGAACAATAAAATTCCATGGTAAATAACCTGTCACATGTGGCCATAAAACAGCTACACCGCCCTACAAAAATATTTAAAGAAGTTTGACTATACTGTAGTACTAATACTCAAGTGCGCCTATATACTTTTTTTTTTGCTCACTAATCCGATAAATTGGCTGACCTGTATTAAGTATTGACAGCTGGATTCAAGAAAATATATAGCAATCAATCAGTGAATCAACCAAATCAACCACTCAATCCATCAATTAATCAGTGCAATGCAGTCGATGCAACTCAATAAATCAGTCAATAAATCAGTCAATCAATCAGTCAATCAATCAATCATTCAACCAGTGCAATGAATAAATGCAATGAATGAATGTATTAAGCAGTCTACTCGTAAAGAATGTAAAGTGTATCATATCTCTTGTGCCTTTTTTACGATTATTGGAATCAACTTAAACGAATATAGACACGATGTGGTTTATGAGTGACTAAAAATGGCTCTTCAGTCGCCCTATGGTGTGTAAATCTGCCCAATCAAGTGCTCGAAAATTCTGCAAGCATTAAATGAGCGTTTGTCCCTTTTTTTATGCTTAACTGGACAATTTTCCAACTTGGTTATTGCACATTAACACGGGATGAAATTCCAGGAGTCAATTTTCAATTTTTACGATCCGCCCACGCTGCCAATGATCAACATACAGGCTGGGATCAACAGCCCAGGATCAGCTAAACCTGCAAGTTGGATCAAGCGCTCTTGTTGACACATGTGCTATTACATAGCAATGAAATTAAACGGCAGCATTCAGCCACATGTTTATGATCGACCTAACCCCGAATTTAAACAGCAAACAAACCTAGATTGTGATGTAAGAGATAATTATTTAATCATTGTTAATAGTGCCCAGTACTCATGTGGACATGTCCAATATTTATAGTAAAAATTAACTCGAAAGAGGGTTCTATATCGGGAAAATGCCATGAATTATTGGTAATAAAAGTGACAGACAATTTGGAATTTCGATTAAATAAAGGGACGAAAACAAAGAAAGAAAAAAATAAGCTAACAAGAAAGAAAGACAGAATTCATATATATTTCTGGGTATTATATATAAAATTCACAGATTTCCATGAAAAAAAAATATCTATCTCGATGTCTTAAAGCTATTGATCTGAAGCTTGGCTAACTTGTATGGCCAGCTACAAGAGGTGGACATAATGATGAGATGATAAGGCTTGGAGTCCACACCATGTTACACATTTACCCCCGTATAGACCACAAGTACAATAAGGCAGCTGAAAATCGAACCGAGGACCTTCAGCAGGCCTGGCGCGATATAGATAGATTGATAGCTAAATAGAAAGATAGATAGTTTGATAAATCAATAGATAGATGGATAAATAAATAAATAGATAGATAGACAGATAGACAGATAGAGTAGACAGACAGATAGACATATAGATAGATAGATAGATAGATAAATTGATAGATAGTTAGGTAGACAGATAGAGTAGACAGACAGATAGACATATAGATAGATAGATAGATAGATAAATTGATAGATAAATAGATAGATAGATAGGTAGATAGGTAGATCGAATTACTCCCAACAATCTATCATATATGCCTCAAGGAAGGCTGAAACTGATTCTCACGATATTCCTCACTATTTACGACCTGTTCTCAGAAAATAGCCACAGCTTCCTGGTGCACTAAATTCGAAACTCTGTGAAAGTCTTTAAAAAATTCTTGAAAATCGTCCAGGATGCGTTTCCCGAAAGGCAAGACTAAGAAACAGTCGCTGGTACAATGTGTGTGTACATGTTGTTATTTATAGGCAGCCTTTAATGTATTTTAAACAATAGTTTGGATCTATCTGTGGGAATGAGACTTCTAAAAATGACCAAAAACACATTCTATGACAATTAACTCTTCCCAATGATATTTTTGGTGAAGTAAAAAATATGTCAAACGCAGAAGTGTCACTTTCAGTTAGCTATTTGCAGCTTGACATTTCTGTCACTTTTCTTTTGAGGAAACACGAATAAAACAAGTCGACATTAATTTGTCTTACTATAAAATATATAGCAAAGACTATATCTTATACGGGTGTCCTCACTTCTGTTTGTTACTGTTTGTTTCTGAATGGGGTGGAGCAGCTAGCCAAGATGGTGGAATAAAGCATCCAATTAGCAATTGCTGAAAGGTAGGATGGGTACAGTGCGTTTGAGGGCAGAATTCACACCCCAGGAATGTCAATGGTATTCTCATGAAGGGGTAGGGAAGGGGGCAGGGGTTGTTTCAAAACAAGTTGGCATTCTTCAGGGGGTTCAAAGATTCAGAACATCAACAAGTTTAGATACTTGAGTTCTCATGTTTTCATAATTATTGATCAAAATAGGCCCACGGTAAAACCAACAGCATTTGGACACTGGAATTTTTTTCAGGATATAAAATTGTCATAACCCGTAAACCACGATGGTGAATGTAAACTTATTTAAATCGTAGCCATGGACAGCCACTGATATTTGCACACATTGCATCGGAATAATTTCATAGAATCTGATGCCACCTCAAGCTAAATGTTCTAAGTATGAAAGTTTAAAATTGTAGCAAATTTTGAAATCTAAAGCAGAAGTTAGGAGAACTTTATCTTATTAGGTGTTAGACGATCTGACTTGTAATCTTTAAATTTTCTGCATTTATTTGTGTGGAAATGTGTGGAAAACTCGTTATTGATGAGATATATGTTTATCACACATCCTTTTGTTTATCACACCTCAGCAAATTATTAGGCAATGATGCTCCTTACAGCCATTTCACTAACCATCCTTAAGCACAGCTTTTCATTGATAAATTGCACTTATATCAAGGTTGATATGTGATTAAAGTGACTTCTGTAATTTTTGGAGAACACTTTAAGTCAGGGAGGTCATTTTGCTTGCATTTGATAGGATGATCGACATTAAGCAGCCCACTGGAGTGAAACCAGACATTACTAAGTTGTTACTACGCCCGATAGAGTATGGGCATGACGTTTTACCTGTTTACAGCCAATGCAATTAAGTGAAAACTAAAATAACCTGCGTGTGTGTAGTAAAATGGCAGCAATTAATAAATGTTCAAGAATATAGTTTAGAATAATGATGGTTTGGTTGTTAAACCTAAAAGCCATTGTTTTATCCGATGATTATATGTCAATAAGCGATTTAAAATATGCTTTAAAATCCATTACAATAAATTTATTTATAGATGCATTTATTAACTTGGTGATTTTCAGTGTAAACATCACTGGATCATTACATATAAAAAAATTTGAATATATATTTTTTATTTTATTTTTAAACAAAATTCTGTGTGTGATTGTGTTTACGTTTTGCTAAGACGATAACAGAAACATATATACATAGCCCTTACCAAGATTACTTTTATAAATATTGAGAACTTGAAGTAAATGTCATTGGTAAGCACCTCGGAAATATTTTAAGAAGTGACCTCAAAGAATGTGATGAAATTAAACTGAAACGAAGTGAGTTTATAAAGCAAATAGTATCATTGGTAATTTTTCGACCAGGGCAGAGAATAATTTGTTCAAAGCTGCATGCATTAATAGTACAAGATTTACCCTTCACAGCCTGCTCTGGACTGTTGTATGAGCTCATGGACTCTAAATAATATATTTATTATCCTATTGTGTTATAAAGACAACGGCTGACTTCATACGGTTATTTTTTCTCGTCAAGCCCAATGTTTTCCAATTTCATTGTACAATTTTATATTTTGTAAAATGTGAATGTTTTTCACATAAAAGGCAGTTCCAAACAAAAACCAGCGCAGGGATAGATCTATTGGAGATGCCATACTAAGATACGAATATACATTTATTTATTATACATGTTTGGTGCAGTGTGAATGCATGCATGCTCTTTCTCATAAATAGTATGACTGTTTAGCGAGTCTAAAAGTTTCGTTATTTCACTGCCAGTCCATCTTTCATTGTACAATAAATAAATGTAATTTCTACTTATAGTTATATATGGTAACAATATGAATATAGAATGTTGAGGAGGTGCCTGCCTCCTATTCCGCTATTGCTTTCCTGTCTTGTATTACAAGTGGACTAAAGAATCTAAGATATGTATTTTTAAATGACAAACGGTTTAAATAAAAAAACTAGCCAGTGAAATGAGTATTTTTCACAATGGAATAATAGCTAGGAATTAAGTTTTCATGGCCAACAGGGTCATACCATCAGCAACTGAAGCGGTCATGCATCGTGTTGGGATGACAAAGGAACTTTATCTCAGATGAGAAAGGAGTCTTAAAAGACTTGATGGACCTATCGACTCTGTAAGAGGTTCACCCCATCCCTATAATATTACCAATTCCTGGTATTTCATTTTAATCAATTTAATTTTGATATTTCCATTTATATTCATTTCAATTACACCTGGGTGTAGTTTGGTGTTCAATACATCCTATAGATATGCCTTTATGCTCCCTGCAAGATGAGAAGATTAACATACACAGATAATTTTTACTTTTATTTCAAGCGAACAACACTTTACCGATTCTCTCAGCATAGATTGCTGTTACAGTGATTAAAGGTAAATATTTCTATAGACCACACGATACCTTTGTTCACCAGGCTCTGTTCTCTCTGAAACATTCTCAACACCCTAGGGACCGGTGTTGCAATTACACTCTGCCCAGCACTGGGCAATCGATCTCAGCCTGTAGCTTACCCCGTGGTTTCGGGAAGATCTGTTCAGTCCTTCCATGCCGTGGCAGGGTTTGAACCCATGCCCACTGCCCAGCATGTTTGGATCTTGACCAGTGGTGGGTTAATTAGGGTTTTACGTCCTGTATTTCTGCAGCTGATGGGATAATTAGGACAGGTAGGGACCATGGCAATGAAATGAAGGATGAAACAGTCATCCAACTTAGGCTCAACCGGAAATTTAACCCGGGACCCAGAGGTTGGAAGCTCGGCGCGCTGCCACTGAGCTGGGCCCCAACCAGGATCTTGACCAGTAGACATTAGACATTAACAATCAAGTCCTAGTGATTATTGAAAAATGCATAAAAGCTGGCAATCTGCAAGAATGTGCTACAGCTTTTATTGGACCTATATTCACTATTTCATAATACCCAAAATTAGCAATATTTTCTCAATTTTATCTGGTTAGGCTTCAATCTTTTAATATCTTTTGTTTCTTTTTAATTTTTTCTTGTGATTACGAATCTGCATGAAAATTACCTAAGGAAAAGCTGAAATATAGAAAATGCAACTGAGCATGTTTGGAGTTATTTTTCTCCTGACTATTTCAAAATTTTGAGTGGACTTCATTAATTGCCAGTGAGATCAACTTATTATTTATCAGAAGCAGCTGCTTCAAAAACAAACCCCCGTTCAGAAATGTATTACATGTATCAATTTCAAATCACAAAGACAACCCTGTTAAGAATTGCACATAAATGTATTAGTTTTTTTAGTCTTTGTTTTTTTTAGAAAATTTGAGTCATATAATGGTTTTCTCGTTGTGGATCTAGGCCTACCCATATTTATTTAACAGTTTCAACCATTATATAATAGTGTAGCATTATATCTGAAATTTACCCAGAAGTTTTATCAAGCCGTTCTAAACATACATAACATTTTTCTGCAGCAGTGTGACCTGTATCAAAACTTAATTGATTTATTGTAAAATACAATTGTACTTACCCAGTGTAGTCAATTTTTGCAAAAACATGTGTAGCCAAGCAAACCACTAAAACAGTTCTCCAGTACATTTTGGCAGATCTGATGTCTTTGTTGGTCATCAAAGTGTTTTTTGAAGATCTAGAATTAACTCCAATTTTCTTTTAATAACCTCTTAATGTCTGAAACTTAAATAAAGTCTATCCTTGTGTTATTACAATTCACGATGAATTATTGTAATGCATCCAGATCTCTTGGTCAAAATGATTTTGTGCAGTTCTTGTTGTGTAGTGTCGATGATCCAATGTCATGTGGTGGAAGTGTGCCTCCATGCATGTGGTTAAATGCAAGAGGGAGAGAGGGGGTGGTTGGCTTGAGGCAGGGGGGATTGGAGAATGGGTTATCCCCCCATTCCCGTGATTGGGGGTTGGGTGTAGTGATGGGAGTGTGGGAGTGTGGGAGTATCATCAATGATCAGAGATGAGTATCAGCTCTAAATGTCCATCAAATGAGACAGATTTAATTTGCGGGATAGTTTGTTCTAATTAATTGCAACAGACAGAGCAGGGTAACACAACCAATTTGTTTTTCTGGGGCCAAGAGACCATTGAATGAACCAGTGTTTTGTGTGTGTTACAGTGGAACTAATTTTGTGCAAGATATATTGGCTTTAATGGTGAGGTGCTTAATTCAATGTGGAGTGGATTCCCCTACCCTACTTGTTTGTTTTTGTAGATATACCTACATGTATTATGTGAGTATTTACAGACAACCCCCAAATTTATAATCTTTAAAGTAAATACCCTTCATCCATTCATTCAATCATCATTCACATATTTAATTAATCAAATAGTTTTGACGCCAAAAGAATAATACCAGGAAGACGAAAATAAATTGGTCTTAATTGCGAGGTGGTGATTAGACTCTATAGCAGTGAAGTATTAAGGGGGGGCCATGCCCGCCCCCCTTTAGCTTGGACCAAACAAAAACCAAGAGAAAATTAAGGCTGAGCATGGCTCGAATGATAGTCCGAGAAACACTATTTAGCAGTTCGAATGAATGAATTTCACCAACATATTGAGGGAACAATGTATGTGTGCGTCATATGTTAGGACATGTTAGGAATATACAGGCACATGCACATAATGGGGCAGCACCTGCCCATAGCAGCCTATCATTAAAAAGTGCCCTTCTCCTGTAAAATTAAAAAATTAACAAAAGCTCTTGGTGTAGCGTCTGCACAGCCCTGCATGGATATTTGTCTAGTATTGTCTACATGAATCTGTCCTCCTCCCATCTTCCCAAAGCAAGGCCTCTGTAAGAAAATGCCCTCCTTGATATCACATTTTGGTGCTATCCTCCTCCCTGAATAAATATTTTAGGCATAATGCCTGTCGAATGGGGCGATATTCCTTTAAACCGTGTTTTTTATGGTTTATCACATTCTACATGGCCAATTGTGCACGTGCGTTTTCCATGCGTTTGGATAAACGTATGGAAAATGCATGGTTTTGGCCTAATTATAATTAGCTAAAAATCATGCATTTTCCATGCGTTTATCCTTCTCTTCGAAAATAACTGGCTGGGTTATCTATATCATATGAAAATTCATGTGAGAAATCTGACAGTGAAACATCATAAATACTTGTTCTGGGAGCTTATTCCTCGGATTCAACACAAAGCTATGAAATGTGATATGCTCTTTAAACTCAAGTTCTGTTTCAGTAACCATGACAAATTGATGTTCGGTCATAGGTTTCCAATTGAGGTTTGTGTGACTGGACAACCTAAAGATTTTGACCTTCCTGTTTTCGAGACAGGTAGCAATTCAGTGAATTGAATTAAACATGTACTTCCTACTGTCAGACTCTATTATGAAACAAAAAGGATTGTCTTCCTGGTTACTTTGAGGGGTATCAGGGAAAGTTTGTCTTCTGCACTACAGCAGTATACAGTATTTACTCTGTCTACTTCACCGGTCATTCGTTTTTGCCTCCTGAGCCACTTCTAGTTTGAATTAATTCTACTTTTTTTGTGTGTTCTTGTTTGGAGTCAAATATTATTAATAGCAATTCAAACCTGAAACCTTGGATTACCGAGTGCATGGTGATTTCAACTAACTCCCATATAATCCAGTTCTTTCTGTTTGAACTGGTCTTTTTAAGTTGATATATACCATGGAGTCACTATACTATACTGTATAGTGACTTCATGTATATACCATCGATGAATTGTGCTGCCTGTCTGGCCTTGGCAATAGATACAGTTTTACCTGTCCTGGGACAGTTGGACAGTTGGAACCGTTGAGACAGTGGGGACAGTTGCTTAAATTTCAAGTGAGGAAAAACTATCATTTAGTGATATATATTTTCTGAGTAGTATATAGATCATGGTTGGACACAAGTTAATGTAGAAAATGTCCAGTGAATTTTAGAAAAAAAGGTTCTTCTGGATAGCTTCTTTGTGAGGTAAATTTCGAAAAAAAACACCCCCATAGCCCGGCTACGCGCCTTTGCCGCTGACGTAAGCTACACTAATATCAGGCCTCCCTTTCCAAATTTCTACATATGCCCCTGCTCTATATATTTATCTCTTTATCTGTATCTACGAATATTAAAGTATAACTCATCTCACTGTTAGCAGGGTCTCGGCCATGCCAGTTTTGATTCAAAATAGGCCCACCAAAAAGTAAGATATGTCCATAATTTTTGCTTTCATTTCCCCAGGTTTGGACTATTAATTAATACATTTAAAAAAGAGGCCAAATATTCTATCACCCCGCTTATAGATTTTATGGCCTGAGATTCTAGACCATTCCCCACCCCACACTGTATCACATGTATATATAATGAACATTCTCAATTAGGGTACCGGCTGATTGCTCCAGAGTTTCAATTAAGTAAGTCTCATAGGCCTACATGTATATATATATGTCAGTAGTGATGGGTTCACTTTGATCATTTCATGAACTTCATCATTCCGCATTACACGCGTGATTGACCAGCTGCATTCCACAGCAGTGTCAGCTCAGTTCATCCTGTCTATCTACCAATCCGTCTGCCAATCTGTCTGTCTATCTGTCTTCAGGGATCCTTCTAGCTTGCCAATCCATGTCACCAGATAGCAATTTGCTGAAGTTACTGCTGCTTTTACAGCCCTTTAATCAGTTCCATCACTTTTCACCCTGCTAAGGGTGAGCATGACATTCTGCTAAAACACTCATGTCATTGGCTGTCTATTCACTTCCTTTGTAACTGCTAACTCTTTCAGGGCCTATACTGTTAAAATTAGAAAATGACAATAAGGTCTGTGTCCGTGTCTCATTGTCTCAATGCTACTGGGTCTGAAGCTTAGTCAGCTTGTATGACCAGCTGCTAGAGGCAGACGTAATGATGAGATGAGAAGGCTTGGAGTCCAAACCATGTAACACATTTACCCCATGGGTGGGGTCTTTACATGCCTCAGCATAGACACCGAGTACAGGGCACCTCCAATTTAACGTCTCATGCGATCGACAATTGTCCAGTTTTATGCATGTCAGATGGGATTCTGGGAAAAAAATTGAAGGAAACAATTTATTTAGCAACGTCTAGTAATTTGTTTTCAGAAAGTGAAAGTATTGTGATTTAGATATGTTATAAAATAGGTCTACTCAAGCTGTAAGTAGAATCGAAGATTAAATATATATTCTTCCTTATTTGCCAAGGCATCTGCACAGGATTGTGGGATTGTCAGGTTAGTGGGTAGTTTCTTGCAATAGTAATTATCACAGTGTCACCTCTGAATAATAAATATTAGTCCAAGTCTCTCAGAAGTGGAGGTTAATTCCACATATTATTATGTCCATGATCGGGACCCCAAAAAGGCACAAAGTTCTACACTACTTCAGATAGATTCTGTCATTATAAATGTCTCATACCTACTACTTCATTAGTTCTGTCCTAGAAAATGAAAATTAATAATTAATTTAGATTTTTGTTCTTAAAACACAGAAATATGTCAGTGTGACAATGTAGTTAAAGGGTATTACAGTATGGGTGAGTCTGCTCTGAAAAGTGCGCCTGTCCACCTGCGGATCATGATCCATGTGGATTTTTTTCTAGCAATACCCGTTTCAAACTTCTTTGTTTACCGGCCTACCTGGATATGTTGTTCTCGTTTTAAATGGTGATGCCTCGCACCCAGGATCTGTCCCGGACAAGTAAAGTGACATTCATGGGACAAAAGTGTAACGTGGTAAAGCCTCTAAGCCTTATCCTCTCATCATTACATCTGCCTCTGGCAGCTAGCTAATCATATTAACTGCAGTAATTTAATGCACTCTAAGTGATAAGTTTGAGATGGGGGATTTAATGTGTTTTTACATGCCTCAATCAAAACTTTTCTCTTAAAAAAGTTAGAATATTTTGGTTTATATGATCTCTTCAATTTTCTACATTACAAATGAAAATTTTAAATTTATATTGAGAGCTTTCAATATTTTCTCTTGCAGATAATGAACTGGCAAGGATCAACCTAGTGACTTTGCTTTTGATACTATCATAGGCCAACATGTATGCTTGCACACAGGCAGATGTAGCCAATGAATACAGGATTCTCCTTTTTCTTTTTTTGGCACTAATTTAAAAGCTTTGCAGGGAAGTATTAACTACTATTGTAATGTAGATATTCAAATAAAATAAAATAATATAATCATTATCCACAGGTTTCAATATGGTTTGTGAATCATGTCTGATGTAATTTTTTCAGTTGGTCAAAATCTTAGGTATCACAGAAGTAAAAAGAAACATTTGTTGTGTTTCAAAATAATTTAATATCCAAACTAAATATATCTAGCATGCTGATACAGTACAAAAATGGTTCAACTCGATGATTGAATGTATTGACCGCTGATAACAATTTTTACTGAGATTTTCTGCCACTGTACTATCAATCTCTAACAGTTATAAAATGACGGTGATTACAATGTGCAGGTGTGACTTAGTCTTACAGGTAAAAGGTAAATTTTTCTATTCTTGTTCAAACCACAAAATCCTTTCTTCGCTTCGTGCAACCGTCTCAATTCTGCAAGGGAAGATGTAGTTTCTTACAGAGATGGTAATTGCAAGATTCCAAGCAAAGCAGAACACAATATTTGAAGATGTCCACACTTGTATTTAAGCCACCATTTCTATATATAATAATCTGCACATGCACGCCATTACATCGGCGTGGTGGTGGTGGTGGATTAGGGCTTTACGTCCTGTATTTCTGCACCTGATGGGCTTATTAGGACAGGTAGGGACCATGGCAATGAGACGAAGGATGAAACGGCCATCCAACATAGGCTCGACCAGGAATTGAACCCGTGCCCCAGTGGTTGGAAGCCCAGCACGCTACCACTGAGCTAGGCCCCCACCCCTCAATACATCCGGCCGATTCGGCCACAATACAAAGCGTCCAATACAATACACCACCATACGGTACAGTAAAATTTATCTATTAATTACAATTGGCTGTTGAAGAAACAGACAAAGATATACATAAAGACTTTTTAGTCTAAATTACAAACACTCATTTTTACTTGTAACTGGTTACCGTGTCTCTGTAAAGTGTCAAGATCAGTGGATTTGCCAGACTAATCATCTTCGTTTACAGAAAAACTGTTTTATTCATAATTTCAAGTTTCTAATTTTTCTTTCTTTGTCTTTTTTACTTACCGTTCTCGACGCCTTGCTCTAAGCCACCAGACAATCGCAAATATCATGATATGACCAAAAACGACACTGACCACAATGTGTGCCACATACTTTCTCGAGTATTTCAAATTTTCTTCACAAATTCTGTCTTCATCTTTAACTAAATCTGAAAACAAGATCATGAATCACCAATTCATTTTGAAGAAGTTGATGAAATTCGGATAAAGAAAAGTTGTTAATGCATTACAAACCTAAATATTTTGATATTTACCAGAAATACAATACACTGCAGCCTTTTCTAAACAGCTTGATGACTGCCACAGCAATTCCTTAGAATTAAATAACCGAGCACAGTCGTGTTTTACGGAATCTGACACACTCCATTTGGAATACACGACTTCAGTTTCATCTGAAGTAGAAGAAAATATTCTAATGAATATTTTTAGCACTTAATGTTTGCTAGGTCCTGCAATTATTATTTCCAGCATAATCCTGTTTTGAGCATAACTTACGTCAGTCGCTGTACAGTATATCTTGTTAGATAGTTATGATTTGAAACAGGCAGCTATACATAAAAAATAGCACACCATAATTTATACGATTTTTAAATAATCTGAAAGAAATATGCAAAATGACAAGTATTATGCCACCCAATGAGCTAAACTGATCTTACCATCCCAAATCCATTTTTGAATTTGCAGTCCTACAAAAATATCTTCTTCATCTCCTTCGTTTTCCCAATATTTAGCCATATAGTCCATAACAGCTTTCCAGTTTTCACCAGAACGTAAGAAAAAGAGATCTCCTCTGTGTTTATGACAATAGTTCCGAGCTTCAAACCATGAGACTCGAGTGTTATTAGCAGGGTCGTAAAACAAACATTTTCGCAGGCCTTCTTCTGTCCGAATGTCACACGGCTCTTCTGTTCAAAGGATCAATAATAAAACATGTCACAAATAAGACAATAAATACAAAGAGATTCTTGGAGATTTGTGTGGAGGAAGGGGGAAAAGCTCATGAAACTGAGCCACTATTTCGAAAAAGGGGGAAAAAGCTCATGAAACTGAGCCACTAGTCCGAAAAAGGGGAAAAGCTCATGAAACTAAGCCACTATTCCGAAAAGGGGGAAAAGCTCATTAAACTGAGCCACTATTCCCAAAAGGGGGAAAAGCTCATGAAACTGAGCCACTATTTCGAAAAAGGGGGGAAAAAGCTCCAGAAACTGAGCCACTAGTCCGAAAAGTTTCAGATTTAATCTTGCAAAACCCTGTTGAAATGTCAAAACCGAACAGTACAAAATTGTAAAATAATGAATAGTTTTCATATGTTCTGTCAGAATGATGACATTCCAGATAGTATTCCAAATTCGGCTGATGTCAGCCTCGTGTTTCGCCTTCAGCCGGGCTTACATCAGCCTGATCGGGAATGCTTTGTGGAATATATATATAAATATACCATACATTGGAGACATTTAGGACCCACAATTGCACGTGAATATTACAATTTATGACAAATACTCAGTGCTTCCTGTCAGTCAACTCTCAGTGGATTTTCATATATAATAAGTCAATAATATACTGATGAATCTAAACTTAATATATAAAAATTTTTGAAATAGACCAAAATTGTGTATATAAAGAACTCACTGGGTCGACACAAAAATCGTGTGGCTGTTGTGTCTCTTCCCCAACAGGGCATGGATACGGTTAACAACTGATTTATTTTGCTGTTCCATCGAACCGCACCGCATCGCAAAGCCTTTTTGTCCATCACATTCTCATCCATATGTCCTGCAAAAAACTCAGTTGCTTTCTATTTCATTGAAGTTGACTCATACAATATGCACTGTGGAATTCCCAATTAGTAGCGGTATATTTCTGCTTTGTTTCAGTGTTACTGGTCTAAAGCTAGTCAGCTTATATAGCCAGCTGCCAGAAGCAGGCATAATGAAGAGATATGAGGCTTGGAATCCACACCATGCTACACATTTACCATATTTTTTACCCATGGGTCGTTTACTTGCCCAGCATATATATCGGCCAGAATTGAACCCAGGAACTTCAGCAGAGCTGGCAAATACCTTGACACCTAGAACACACACTGTTTTAAGTTAACTCTTTTCATAAAATGGAATGATGAACAGAGGAATAATTACTTATCATAACGCCTGAGACAACGAAAGTCCAATGCGGCAACTCGAATCTTCTAGCACCAAGCCAAACCGGTTTATGAGCAGGAAAAGCGTCTTCCAAATCTTCACTCGTTGAATGAGATTTTACAATTAATGGCAACAAACCAAAATGTTTACATTTATACAAAGCAGTCGAATAATCGGTCAGCTCTTCGAAGTCATAAACACATATTCCTAAATCTTCAAATTCTGTAGTTGTCACACTATTCGGTTGATTTCCTATTGTGCAATTCATAGTGCGCTTTTTCACTTCTCGGCATTTCTCTGAAATTAAATAATGTGCAGAATCTGAAAAAATTAGCTCAATACAAAGTTTGCCAAACAATCAATCAATCAATGAGTCAGTCATCTACTCCATGAATCTTTCAGTCAATCAATCACTCAGTCAGTTACTGATGAATTATGACTATCCGATAGTCAGTCAGTCAATCAGTCTTGTGTCGAAAAAAAATTAAGATTATCTTAGTGCATTTCTAGAATTTTTAAGATTTACCAAATCAATGAATGTGACAGAAAAAAAAAAAGATTATTGCAAATTTAAGCCACAGAAAATTCATGCAGAATTCTAGTACAAACCCATTGCATATTCAGCCATGTCAAAATGCTGGTATTGTTCCGATTTTTCTTTTGTGTGAGGTTTTCCAGAGATTACCAAGAAATGTGACATCATAAGCAGGAAAAGTAAGTCTTCTGGTTTCATTCTCAGCGAGGGAAGACAGTTTTTGCATTCATGTTCATGTCAACAAACTGCTGAGGCAACATTTGATTATTTCAACAGGAAGTTTTTGACTGAGACAATAGTCACATAGATGCAAAACATGTACTTTCGGAATTTTAGACGTGCCACTCGCTCTGTATATGATAGAGTTTACCTGGTGTTGTCATAAATCATAAACTTTCTGACTTGCACTGGATGCAGACTGCAAGACATCACAAGCCGCCACTCGCTGACGTAATTTCACACACAAATTGATGACGTCACCATTTTTGGTTGGAAACGCCAGTGGCGCCCCTGTCGTGCAACGTCATAACGGCAAATTTATGGCTTGAACATTGATGCAGTCCAATAGCTGGCTATGGTTAGAGAGGACAAGAATATATATTACCTGGTGACAAAATGGTTAGACAAGGCGCATAATATTTAATTATATATTCCCTTTTTTTTTTTTTTTCTCTTCAACAAAAAGAAAATCAAGGTACATATAGGTATGAATCAAATTTGGTGAAGATCCGTCATAGCCTTAACCCCATATAATAATTAAGACGCAAATGCCAAGTGATCAAACCTTTTACTCCAATATCTTCTGAAATTTATGACAACTGGCTGCCATAACATCACTTTAGACCTACAAAAGATGCATGTTAGAGCGTGAAAGCCATGCATAAAACTTTACAAATTACAATTTTTCTTTCATTTGTCCTTGACCTGTATTACTTAAAAATTAAAAAAATATATTAGGCCTAAGTTTCTGCAATTTTTGGATCTTACATTCACTACTGTACGTTTGTAAGATGTCATAAAAATCCATTTGTCCATATAAAGAATGAAACTAGCAAACTAATTTTCCAAAATTTGTCAACCTGACAGCTGCCCCCCATTTGGCCGAATATGCTTCAGCAGCGATTCCTTCTTTTAAAATAAATTTCAAATATCCCAAGTGTTTTGTTTTTTTATATAAAAAACAAAAACAACAACTTTGAACTGGTATCTGCAACTTAGGCCTATTACACTGATCGTTTGGAACAAATATTTTAAATTAGGTAGAACTTTGACGGTGACAGCCCCCTCCAGCACATTCTTCTTTCTGACCTTTATAAAGTTGGGTATTAGGGAGAAAGTTACTGTTTGATTTTACAACCATATAATTTATAGGCCTATGGCATGGCCAAAATGATACATTGACACCAGAGAGCAGCACCAATTATGCTAGCCTGAGAGCCACCTGGTGTCCTCTTTCAAGTCTTCCTCAGGAACTAATTTTCAGAGAAATGTCAGCCTCTATGCTCAGTACAACTTAGAAGGCCTCCAACTGAGGAACGAAGGCTGCAAACTGTTTCTATCATAGAAGAAGACTGTCTTCTCCCATGGTAATTGGCCTGAGACGACCAGTACAAAACTCTGGTTGCACATTACCAAGATTTCTGAACCTCCACAACATCTTGGTAACTGTACCCTGAGGTACACCTTATCTACTCGCCACACACCAACAATTTCCTGCAGGAAGACGACGTAGCATATCGATATGTTATGTGGACTGTTCACAAACTTGTGAAATGGCCACCTTTATAAATTTGATTTATAGAGTAGCGTAGTCAGTTATTTGACCAACACATATAAACAACATTATACATATTTACACAACATTAATTAATCTCCAAAAAATAACCGTTCGTTGCATAGCTACCAACTCAATAACAAGCGATGATTTGGTGTTTTTCTTAAAAAATAATAATAAATCTGATGACCATAAAGCATTACCAGTCTTATCTTATCTTATCTTATCTTATCTTATCTTATCTTATCTTAGCTTAGCTTAGCTTAGCTTACGTTATCTTAGCTTATGTTATATGATCTTATCTTATCTTATCTTATTTTAATATTCCGTTGTGCTGTATGATGTTATATAGATCATAGTTTCTATACCCTCCTTACTTTCACAAACTTCTATAACAACTTCTTGGATATATGTACCTTTGTATAGAGGTTGAAAGAAGAGAACATTGCCTACTCACACTTTTCATACAAAAGACATGCATCTGTTTTATCTGCAAGAAACTTCAGAAGCCTTTCAATTCATATACATAAGTACAGTTTTCATTCATACAAGTTTGATGTGTCTGGCTGAATTCTAAACATATTGTTTTGCTGTACATAGAGGTCAAGAAAAATAAGCAAGTATATCTAAAGAAAAATACACCATACAAAATAAAAATAAGATTTAACATCTATCTCATGAAATCCAGAATTAAAAAACTTATTTGAAGCAAATACTGACCCAACTTCAATTAATAATCAAATTGTATATATTTGGACCACCATTTAGCATTTTGGGCGCGCGTCGTAATACTCCCCAGGGAGTTGAGAAAGACTGAGGACTGGCCTGCCAAGGGTGTAATTGTGAAGCCGATTGAGGTAAAATAACCACAACTTCACACTCGGATATGATATCATCATGTGCTGTGTCGTAACAGAAATCATCCTGAGACAGAGGTAGAAACAGGAATGGACAGGTCTGGATAGTTATCATAAATAGTTCTGATTTTAGGTAGAGTTGACTGGCTGCATTTAGCCTTCAAAGTATAATATATATATGCTTTCACTGACACAGTAATATCATACATGATACATTTGTCAAAGAATAACAGATAAAAACATGTACTAAGTCTACTTTTCCTCACTATTCCTTTTCAACTATCTATACATGGTGTAAAAGTTAAAGGTATACAGTATCAATAGATTATCTACACATCCATGGTCCCAGTTGCTGAACAATAGCACGGTAATATGAACATTAAGTCTTCCAATTACAACCACTTATTGGAAACCAACGATGATATTTTTGGTGGACAATTTACAATTGTAGCTCACCCTCAGAATATGTTTTAGTGAAATTTGTTTTATATTGTCACATTATCAAACTTAACCACTTTATCAGTTATATCTGTCTATCTCTAGCAACAGTCAGCCACTTTCAAAATGTTGTACTGTAAAATGCAGCCTCTGTTGTGGTTTACAGTTGTACAATGAAACATCATCTCATCATTACATCTGCCTCAGACAGTTTATTGCGTGAGCTGCAAATGGTACAGCCAAAAAAAAAATTAAATTAAATCAATACTGTAACAATGATATTATTGAAGGTTAGATTTGCTTTGTTGTAAAAAAATATTACAATTATATTATAATGATCAATTATGGATTTACAAGAAACAAATCAGTACAGTGCATTAACCCGGTGGCATTTTTCACAAGGTCCCACGCAAGTTAAGTCAATATATGCCACAAAGTAAGGGAGATCTTTTTGGAATCAGTTGACAGATAACAGAATACTTCAGAAGAGTGACAGATGTCCTTTTCGCATGACCTTAAAATCCACGCACCACAATTCAAACGCATGAAAGGCTACAAGGTCGATGTTTGGGTGGTGAATTATCTATTTTTTTGGCAAGTCATGCAACATTTGCAAAAATTGTCTGACTTCTTCCAAAATTCTCGAAATTCTTCAATAATGCCTAGTTATAAAAGCTTGTGGTTTAGTAAGGCACTGCATTTGCTGAGACTCAATTGGTGATAACTCCTAGAAAATCTCAATGACTTGGGATATGAGACGCACTGTTTTGTGTTATGTAGCATGGTGCTGCAGACTGGCCGGTCCTTTCAGCGATTTCAGTAATGCTCATCTCTCTGGTAATTTGTCAAATAAGCAGGCTAAAATGTTATTTGTGGCATACTTCTGCAATATTTGTCTTGCAATGATCATCTACCAACCTGTCCTTTTGCATGGCCTTAACTCCAAGCTATACTATCACACACTATCACACACTACTACTACTACTACTACTACTACTACTACTACTACTACCACCACCACTACTACTACCACTAACACTACTACTTCTACTACTACTACTACTACTACTACTACTACTACTACTACCAACACTACTACTACTACTACTACTACTACTACTACTACTACTACTACTACTACTACCACTACTACCACCACTACTACTACTACTACTACTACTACTACTACCACTACTACCACCACTACTACTACTACTACTACTACTACTACTACTACCACCACCACTACTACAACCACCACTACTATTACTACCACTACTACTACTACTACTACTATTACTACTACTACTACTACTACTACTACTTCTACTACTACTACTACTACTACTACTACTTCTACTACTACTACTACTACTACTACTTCTACTTCTACTACTACTACTACTACTACTTCTACTACTACTACTACTACTATTACTACTACTACTACTACTACTACTACTACTACTACTACCACTACTACCAACACTACTACTACTACTACTACTACTACTACTACTACTACTACTACTACTACTACTACTACTACTTCTACTACTACTACTACTACTACTACTTCTACTTCTACTACTACTACTACTACTACTTCTACTACTACTACTACTACTATTACTACTACTACTACTACTACTACTACTACTTCTACTTCTACTACTACTACTACTACTACTTCTACTACTACTACTACTACTACTACTACTACTACTACTACTACTACTACCAACACTACTACTACTACTACTACCCTGCCAGCTGCTCCTATATGGTGACAAGTGGCAAGCACTTTCATCCACACTCAGTCTCTTTAGCTGGTCTCTTGTTTGTGTCTGGTGGAACTGGTTCATTACAAGTTGTCCACACTGTGTTTGCAGCCGGCTGCCTGCTCTGACTTATGGTGGGCACAGCTGCAGCTCCTGCTTATAATTCAGAAGTTCATGGACTGGTCAGGTTCGACACATCTTACCTAGAGCTATCTATGTCAGCGTCTGTGCATATGATGTTGTCCAGAATTAGAATGCTATCTTGGTATGAGCATCTGCTAGAGACAGAAGTTATGATGAGATGATAAGGCTTTGAGTCCACAATACCATGTCACGCGTTACTTCATACAGCTCATAGATTACTTTTTTTTTTTGGGGGGGGGGGGGGGGGGGTTTAACGGGCACTTAAAGCTTGGTCAGTTTCAAAAAATTTCTTTAAATACTAAGAAAACTATGCAAACTATACAATTATTTTATTAAGAATAATCTCCATCTTCGATCTTCTTTTTCTTTTTCTTTTTGTGCTAGTACTTAACGTACAAAGAAGTTCCACTTAGAGTATAATTGTAAATAAACAATGTCAGAAAAACAATGTGAAAACAATGTAAAGGTCTGTAAAAAATTGTTATATTAGCCGTGACACACACAATAAATAATATATTGGCATTAATTTCTAAACAAAACCAATGAACTAATAAAGACAGCTGGATGGCCTAATGGTTAGGGCATTCACCAATTCCATATTTCAATTGGCCAGTACCGGATTCGATCCAAAAAGACCCACCCATACCCATGGGGTAAATGTGTAACATGGTGTGGACTCCAACATTAACATCTCATTATTACATCTCCCGCCAGCAGCTCATTATATAAGCGGACTAAATTTCAGACCCAGTAGCATATTCAGATATTCTATGGCTAACTATATTAGAATTGCTAGATTCTCAGTTAGTTTTTGTATTTAAGGCTTTATATGATCAAAATAAATGATTCAAAAAGGTTGAGAAGTTCATAACAGAATACAGGCTGAGACAGTAGGTTTTTGTCATCGCTTTCCCAGTCTTTATCCATATGTAATCATAATTGTCTGTGACATTTTGTGCAATCATAACTGCCCTTAATCATGTTAATGCCTCTGGAACAAAAGACAGCATTTCCTGGGTTGTCTTTTGAGTCACTGCCAAAGATGAGCATACGATGAGCTAACTTTGATGCTGGAGGCCTTACTCTTAAGTCACAACAAAGGGCTGGACAACGAGACAGACAGCTAGACATACAACTAGACAGACAGCTAGACAGAATGAGAGACTGACAGTGGTGGTGGTGGTGGTGGATTAGGGCTTTAGGTCCTGTATTTCTGCACCTGATGGACTAATTAGGACAGGTAGGGACCATGGCAATGAGACGAAGGATGAAACAGCCATCCAACATAGGCTCGACCGGGAATTGAACCCGGGACCCAGTGGTTGGAAGCCCAGAGCGCTACCACTGAGCTCGGCCCTTAACCCATGAGAGACTGACAGACTGACAGACTGACAAAGCAGCAAAGCAGGAAAGACAAAGCAACAAGACAGAAGAATGGAAAGGAATATAACTATCTATTTATCTTTCCATTCATCCCTCCATCCATTCATCCATCCATTCATCATCACCATAAAGACCGCCTGGCAATTAATATCATTTTGTGGTCTTTATGGGGAGGTAATAAGTTCAAAAATGAAGGCAGATAAAGAAAGATAATTGCAAACAAATGCGAGTATAATTATTAAATAATTGGCAGTGTAATTAGCTCTCATCCATTCAATTCATGTGCTCTTTAGTAGTGATATTTAATTACAGACATGAATAGGCCTTTATAGTTATTTTGGTCCAAAATGAAGAACCAGTGAATATAAACTGCTAAAATTAAATCTAATTTTACACATCTTAATTTGAAGTAAGAATATATTGCTTATGGGTAAAATGAGAGATGTTCTGCTTTTAGTAGCAATTCTTATTTTCTTTCTGTGGATATTTTTCTAAAGTTAATTGTTAAACTGACACCTACATGATCAATATAGATATTTCTGTGAACTTAATGGAGCTTTGCCTTCCCCCCCCCCCCTTTTTCGCTATGTAAGTCCTAGGTTTCATTCAATATGATTTGAAATATGGAAGTCGAAATAATTTCATCAATAGAATGATACATAGCTAAGTTAAGCTAAGCTAAGCTAAGATAAGCTAAGATAAGCTAAGATAAGATAAGATAAGATAAGATAAGATAAGATAAAATAAGATAAAATAAGATAAAATAATTAATAAGATAAAATAGATAAGACATTAGGAGAAGACAAATTATAATATTACGCAAAGACCAGGATAATGCAAAAATACTAAATAAATTGCGCATAATATTGCTGTTTTTTTTAATATATTTTATTTGATATTTATTGATAAAAAGTACATAAAAACATAGGAGTGCAAAGGTCAGGTGACATACACACTCCCCCTACCAGGGAATCTTTGACTATTAATAGCACCTTAAAATTGGTTAAGACTGAAATTGATAATATCACGGTCAAGACTGTTCCATACATTGAAAATTCTATTAGCAAAGAAATATTTTCTGACATCAATCCGGCTAAAAAAGTGAAGTACATTTTTACCATGACCTCTGTGGTTACTACTATATCTAAAAGAGTTTTGAATATTCATATCAGTGAGATAAGCAGGCATGTTGAGATATAGAATCAGGTCAGCGTGGATTCTTCGACATTTGAGTGTGTTTAAATTTAGAAGAGACAATCGGAATGTCCCTTAAACCAGAAAGCCTTCTTGTAAAGTACCATACCATACAGGGCTTGCACTTTCTGATAAAGGCCAAACATAAGTTTTATATAATGATACACATAAAATTCGTTAATGTGCCCTTTGAAAGTAATAAATACACTCTTTATAGTAAAATGAGCCTTCTTAATAACAGTATTACAATGAGTAGTAAATCTGAGGTTTGACTGTATATGAACACCAATGTCACATATCGAGTTAACAGTTTCAATAGTCTGGTCATTAATTAGACAATACGCGAAATCATGGATGTTTATGGTAGTGTATTAAGATAAGTGTTACACTAAATAGGTTTTACCCTAAAAAAATAAAGTTCATCTATCTATCTATCTGTCTATCCGTAGATGTTTAATTTTATCAGGATTAAGTTTCAGTTGCCATCTCGTGGCCCATTCATATAGTAGGTTCAGATCAGCTTTTAAAAATCCTGGCATCAATGTTTTCAGACGATCTTTAGATTAAAAAGAAAATGTTACCATGGCGACTAATCTTACATGTAAAGAAACAACTCTTTTGTCGAAGTCATTGCCCTCTGTTCAAGGAGCTCATAAACTTCAAAGAGAGAAATTATTACCAGAAGGCAAAGATCGCAATAAACCTGTCAACAAAACTATTAACTATAGTATAATATTATCATAATTATATGACATTATTATTTTTATGTAGCATTAAACAAAACATCTTAGCAAATTATTAAAATACTCGAACCTTTCATGGGTTTATGACACAAATTAATGTTTGTCACATATGGGATAGATAGATAGATAGATTGATGGATAGATGGATAGATAAATAAATAGATAGATAGACAGATAGATAGATAGATAGATAGACAGATATACAGACAGATAGACAGATAGATAGATAGATAGACAGATAGACAGACAGACAGATAGATAGATAGATAGATAGATTTGGAATGTTAAGCCCTTTAACAATGTTTAAGACAAGTTCTTGCCAGATTGACACAGTGAGTTTTAGAATCATTCAAAATATATGGACTGCTGCAGACAGAGATTTGAGTTTCTGTCGATTGAACCCCAAAAACCATTTCATGCAAGTTGCATTACGATCACTTCACTCTTAGCTGACTGTTAATACCGCTTTTTGAACACAACTGTAATGTTGCCATTGCATTTTGCCATGCTATCAAGACCCCTTTAAAAGAGACGAATGAAATATGCACCAAGGGTTGTCTTAATTGCGAGGTTTCAATGTCTGCTATCAATAAATGAACACAATAAATAATTCACATTTAAACACACAACATACAGTGGCCTCACTATTAAAACTACCACAAACCATAGACAACTATATTCCTTATAATATCATATTTTACCTAATTTATTACCGTACCTCACTACTAGGACCACCTCAGTATTAATCCAGGGAATTGTGCATCTAGGGTAGTCATAATGGCGAGGTTTTTTTTTATATATACCCCAAAGCAAGAAAAGTGTTGCTCATAGAAAATAGCATCTTACAATGTTTTACCCAATATTCCCTTTTTCTCTCTATTAAAAGCAATATGAAAAAACTGAAATGTTTTAAAAACATTACAATGAAACCTCACAATAAAGGCCACCCGTTGTAGATCACTAGCATGAACTTAATATCGAGGTTGTCTCAATTGTGAATCCACCATTTAGCATGGCAATAGCAGTTTGTAACTTCAAGTGTTCTTATAATTGAGGTGATCTTTTCATTTGGTGGTCTTAAATGTGGGGTTCAACTGGTTTTCATTTAATATGGATACCTACATTTCAGAGAAGCACCCATTGGCAAGTGCAATAATCCTATTTCATGTTGCAAGTGTTCTCCAAAAACTCTTATGGGTTCATCTTGAAACAGAAAATGTGATAAGATTCCATACAAGAGAAGAAAAATTTAATTTTGAAATGTGCTTCGACACTTGGAACCATAGGCTACCCCAAACCATAGTTTGCCCATGTAAATATTGGAATTTGTCAATAATGGATGTATACGAAATAAATATTGTTGTAAAGTTCTTTTTGCAAGTATTTTGAGGCTCTTCAGAGGTTTGGTCATAATATTGCCATGTAAGTAAACTACGAAATGAACATAGACCCCAGGAGTTTGCTATGTAATGTGGGTCATTTCATTGTTGACAATAATGTTCTTCTTTTTATTATTTTATTTTGTTTAAAAAACAAAAAACAGCTTAAATTACAACAAAATTGGCAGTTTTTTTGTTGTTTTTTTTACAAAATATTCATGTTCCAGAAAAAATGCTACGTAATATGTAAATTTTGTATAACTGATAACTGACATCTGTAATAGCAATCACTGGTGATGATTGCCAGTTTATGTTGTATATTTCAAAACGATTTTGACTAAAATCTTAGACAATTTAACAAAGTTCTGTGTCCACAATGACTGCCCCATAGCAGACTTAGTCGTTGATTATTGATTATGATTAACAACTCGGAAGGCCAGTATGTGGTTGGAATCATTCGCCTTTATTGGCACATACAAAGACAGAGGACACACAGACAGTAAAACAAGAGGCTCTAGTAGATACCCCCGTACAAGAAGACACATGAATACACAAACTGAAATTATGATTTTAAGAGATTTTTAAGTAAATAGCAATAGCAATATGTCTCCATAGGCAGTGCCTGGGCAGGGTGGATAAAAAAGAGACAAGTGAAGCAGAGACCTGCGTAGAGAGCTATATAGGGATACTAATCCGCTTGGCCTACCCACCTCTGATAGGACAAGAGAGGGCCTGTGCCAGGATGAGGAAGCAGAAGCTCGGTGTTAAGGAGAGAGAGAGAGAGAGAGAGAGATTCCAATATGGGGACGTCATTAACCAAATTTACGTAAGCAAATGATATTTATCATAAGTCATCTTAAGCTATTGGTGACAAGCTTTAAATGACATTGAACTTGGGATCCCTGCAGCAATTATGAATAATATCCAATTGAATTTATAATTGTTTAATGATCTCGTGTATCTCTGATGACGTAACTGTCAAGTTTGCTTAAGACACAGAAAATCTGGCAACTCAATGGTAGAAGTCACTACTATATGTAGGGGGATGAAAACCTATACTTCACGCCCCACTGGTCACAGGAGGTGGGGTGTGAAAAAGGGGCGTGGCTAAAATGTTGCATAACCATTAATGATCATGGTTACATAATCTCATTAAGATCATAATTATAATTACATAACCTCATTAAGATCATAATTATTTTCTTTTGATATTCATAAATTGTTACATAACCCCATTAGTGATAATTAACTCATTACATAACCTCATTAATGATCATAATTAGTTTCTTTCAGAGGAGTGTGAAAAGGGATGTGGCTAAAATGTATGTTGCATAATCATTAATGAGTATAATTACATAATCTCATTAATGATCATAATTATTTTCTTTTGATATTCATAAATTTTTACATAATCATCAGAGATAATAAACTTATTACATAACCCATTAATACTCATAAGTAGTTTCATCCAGGGGCTAAACCTTTTAATAACATCATTAATGATCATAATTATTAATGATAATAATTTTTTCTTTTGATACCTATTAATGACATAATATTCTACCTTTGTGTCAAGATGTTCATAATTAACACCTTACATAGACATTAATGATTAACCCATGCATGACCATATCAGGTCACAACTGGCTCATCATAATTTCACAATGCACATGTTATTTCACAAGAGGCTTGTTACACACCAGAGCACAACAGGGTAGAGAACATGCACCTGCCTGCCCCAAGGGCATTGACACCTTTACACACAGTCATACAAAGAATAAACCTGCCTTAACTATAACCAGATGAATCTTCATAATTTCACAATATCTGTTACACATAACCATCTCTGCCATATCTCACAATTTTACACAACCCTCCAGGTATAGAGAAGATGATAGGGTTTTTATGATCACATAGTGTCAAATAATAGGATGGATATATCTTTATAGATCTAAAAATAGCATTTATTACATAATCATCAGTATATATAAGACATCATGACATCAGCTAGTCATAACCCACCATGGCTAAAAGAGACTTGTCACCAGAGTCACACAGAGCAAAGAGACCAAGGCCAGCACCTTACCAGATCACACAAACCAACCACAGAACAGCTAGAAGATATGGTTATGAAGAAAGAAGCTTCAGAGCTACATTTAACCAAGATCATGCAGGCCACAGATTACTCGACATACATCAAGAGCTTGAAGATATGTTTCAAGATGTTATTGACAGAGCTGCACAACATCATGATCCTGAAGACAGAGCCAGAGTCATCATTCAGCATAAGGATCTCAGACAGGACATAGTCATCCATATGAGACCTCAAAACCTCATCACAGCAAAGACCATCATGGACAGAATGGAAAAAGTCCTACAATCAGCCCAGAGTATGAGCGTCGATAGTTCATTCCAGGTAGAAGTAGGAGCTCTTCATCATGACAGAGGAGGCGGTAAGTCTTACATAACCATACCACTTCTAAGCAATGACAACACACAAACTGCCAGGGCCATAGTTGTAGCTAGGGCCAAAGCACAAAACGACCCCAGAGCTGCAGAGCTCTGTAAAGCATATAGGGCTGGAAAAAGTGGTCCTCAATCTCAACTGGGCATGGCGCTTTCACTTTTAAGAAGTGTTCAGCTGTCACCAGAACGTCAAGTTATGACAGAAGACCTCCCAAGATTTGAGACCTACCTCGACGTACAGATTATTCTACTTGATCAAGATCACAAAATCTTATACGGAGGGCCATACAACGAGACAACACTTTACCTCTTCCAGAATCATCAAGGTATTCACGCAGTCTCAAATATTCAGAGATTATTACACTCCCACAATATCTGCAAAAGATGTTTCTCCATATACAAGGACGGTCATTACTGTCAACAAACACTGAACGTTTATCAACAAACACCGACAAAGGCGGTAAAACCCAATCGAGCTCTAACCATCATCAACCTTGACACCAAAGACAGGAACAACACCATCATCAAGAAAAGATGCATGGTATTCATCCCCGAACTACCAGACGACTACACCTGTGCAGCACGAGCAATTACCATATGCATAGCGAAACTGCAAGAGGACCCTAACTATAAAGCACTTATAATGATATCAAGAGCTCACAGAAAAGGCCTAAACTCTCAAAGAGGGAGAGCTCTCCAGCTTCTAAAAGAAGTAAAACTGCCAGCAGATAGACAAATCGAAATCAGGGAGTTCTACAAATTCGAAGATCACCTTGATGTACAGATAGTCGTCATAGATAAAGATACTGGTCATGACACTATCTATGCAGGGTCTAAGACCAGAGAGTCCAAGATATTTCTCTACAAAGACGGTCAACATTTCCACGCCATCACCAGAATATCAGGACTTCTCACCAATAAAGAAATCTGTATAGAATGTCTCAAATACCACAACAAAAGAGCACCTCATTTCTGTCAAAACAAATGCATGGTATGCACGAGAAAAGATTGTACATGGGAACACCCCGTCAAATGTCAAGACTGTAACAGAACTTGTCGCAGTTCAGACTGTTTCACAAACCACAGACAGATAGAGAGATTCAAAAGTGGGCCATCCATAGGGGAAGAAAAACTATCCAAATGTCAGCAATACTTCTTTTGCCAAGGGTGTAAGAAACTGCTCGACACCTTGAAAAGGACCAAAGAAGACCACATCTGCGGAGAATGGCAATGTCGTCTATGCCAAGACTACTTTTCAGGTCAGCATCTCTGTTACATGAGGGCATCAAAACAGAAAGTTAGCAAGGGAAAATTTATCTACTTCGACTTTGAGTCGACCCAGGATGAAATATTCCAATGTCAAAACGGTTACAGTCCGAGGCCGAGAAAAAACACCTGTACAACCTGCACAGCTGACTACACATGCTCATCATGTAGAAGGTGTCAACACTGTGCCAAATGGTATTGTGGACTTCAGCAACACATACCCAACCTCGTTGTAGCACAAGCTAGCTGTGACGAATGTAATGATGACCAGACACACTGCACTCAATGTGGCATCAAATGTCTCAGCCATGACAAAAAACTCACATGTAAATGCTGCTATCAGAAGGAGGTGGTTTTCAAAGGAGATGCGACAGTACAAGATTTTGGTAAATGGCTCATCAACGACAAGCACAGGGGCTTCACATGCATCGCACATAATGGAAAAGGCTATGACTTCCTCTTCCTACAAGGGTACCTTCTTCAAAATGGAATCCAGCCAGAGCTCACCAAGATTGGCACAAAAATAATGTACATGAATATACCCCAAGCAGGTATTAGATTCATAGACTCTCTCAACTTTCTGCCAATGGCTCTCAAGAAACTACCCAAGACTTTAGGACTCTCATCATCACTAAAGAAAGGTGATTTCCCTCACATGTTCAACACCAGACAACACTTCCATCAGAGACATTTCCCCCACTACCCCCTAATAGAATTCTACAGCAAAGATGTTGACCCACAATGGTACGATAGCCTACAGGGTCCCTATGATATGCACAATGATATGGAGGAGTACTGTAGAACAGATGTCAAGATTCTTAGGGAGGCATGCACGAAATTCCGGCAACTCATCAAAGATATAACCATTCTAGAGACTGAGACAGGAACCATGGATATCGACCCACTCTCCCAGGTCACCATAGCCTCAACATGTATGCAGATCTTCAGGCAAAACTTTCTCAAGGAGCGATACAGAGTAACCCTTGAAGACAATACCACACCAGAGGTCACAATGGTAGGAGGCCAGTATTATCACAACAATGAGACACTACTATCTGCAGATATTAAAGAAAAAACCTTCCTAAACTCCGACATAGCCCACATCCCCCCTCAAGGATACACAGCCCGATATGGGCATAGCTACAAATCTATTCAATGGCTTGAATATCTAAGTCATAGTAACAAGACCTTCATACAACATGCCCGCAATATAGGGGAGCTGTCAGTAGGGTCTTACAGAGTAGATGGAGCAGACAGCAATGGTGTTCTCTACGAGTTTTACGGCTGCAGGTGGCACGGTTGCCCTACATGTTTCCCTGAGAGATCTATCAAAGACAGTTACACTAATCAGACAATGGAACAGATCTATCAGAAGACCATACAGAGGGAGATCTTTCTCAAGACCACAACCGCAACAGTTATCACTATATGGGAATGTCAGTTTGACAAACAGGTCAATGAAGATCAGGAGATGAAGAACTTTGTTTCGCTGGTGGATATCCCCACAAGACTCCACATCAGAGACTCTTTCTTCGGAGGCAGGACATCGTCATTACGCCTTCACCACCAAGTGGTAGAGGGTGAAAAGATCCATTATTTTGACTATACAAGCCTCTACCCCTCGGTAAATAAATACAATTCTCTGCCTGTAGGCCACCCTCAGATATTAACCAAGGATTTCGACTACAGCATGAAGTCCTACTTTGGTATAGCCAAAATTAAAGTATTGCCCCCAAGAGGTCTCTATCACCCCGTTCTACCCTACAGATCAGGAGGCCGACTTAAATTCCCCTTATGCCGTACATGCGCAGATGAGCACAACCCGCTACCATGTCAATGTTGTATTGAACAGAGAGCCATCATAGGTACCTATTGCACACCTGAAATCTTGAAGGCTATAGAGAAAGGTTACACCATCCTCAAGATTTATGAAGTTTACCACTGGGAGGCCTCTTCAGACACTCTATTCCGAGGATATGTTGACACATTTCTCAGGATTAAACAGGAGGCATCAGGATACCCGGGGTGGGTCAAAACACTGGAAGATCGCGAGACCTACATCCAGAGTTATCTAGAGGCTGAAGGAATCAATTTAAGACCGGAAAACATCAGACCAAACACAGGCCTAAGAACAGTAGCCAAGCTAGCACTCAACAGCTTTTGGGGTAAGTTCGGAGAGAAACCGAACCGGGTCAAAACCCAGTACATCACAGACCCCTTCAAATTTAAACAACTAGCCAATGAGGCGTCGGTAGAGATCATGATGATCTACATGATCAGCGAGGACTGCCTACTGGTAGAAACCAAAAGTAGGGAAACATTTGAGCCTGACAACGTCAAGACAAACGACGTTGTAGCATCATTCACAACATGCTGGGCAAGGCTTAAACTCTACGGGCTCATCGACCAGTTAGGAAGGAGGGTTCTCTATATGGACACAGACTCTGTCATCTTCACATCCCTCGGAGATCAAGATATGCCGCCACTAGGAGACTTTCTTGGACAACTGACCGATGAGCTACCTGCAGATCTGTACATAACAGCATTCATTTCTTCCGGCCCTAAATCCTACAGCTACAGGCTTAGCGACAACACAGAAATAGTTAAATTCAAAGGCATCATCATGAACCATCTCAATAGCCAGATTGTAACTTTTGAAAACATCCAACAAGTTGTAACCAGAGGGCTGGTCATCAGACTGCCTACATACAACATGTTTGTTAGAGATAAAGTACATGGACGAGTTTTTAACAAGGCATCTTATAAAACTGTAAAACTGGTTTATACCAAGAGGGTGTTACTAGATAGTTATGACACGTTACCATATGGTTATTAGTATATATAACATGTAAATGTACTAAAAGATGTGTATATATGTAAAGATTATAGTCATGAAATATGTACATATGTACAGCTGTTTATATATATATACTAAAATGCTCAAACTCATGAAATATGTACATACGCTTATATACTAAAATATGACAGAGTTATTTATATATATATATATCTAGTAGGGAGAGGGGTGTCTGCAGACTGTTATGAAATATCAACATATACTTATATACTAAAATGTGACAGGGTTATTTCTACATAGTAATGTATGCTGATAAAATTTTGTGACATATGTACATGTATATATACTAAAACACTGCAGAGTTATTTCTACATTGTAGTGTATACTGTCAAATTTCAACCCTGAGTATAAATAAAGATGTCAAACAAATTCATGATCAGTTTGTCATGGAGACTCAATCAATACACAACGAGAACTGGCAAGTCTTGGGGGTTAAAATCCCCAAGAACGAGGTAGTATTTTTTAGCCAGATTATCATACTCTATGTAGTAATAATAGCATGCATTGTCAATCTATCAATCAGTCACCCCCTGAGCGAGCTTTGGGTAGGACTTCTAAGCAGTAGTATAGGATTTCTTCTCCCGAACCCCACTATAAAAGACAGAAGGGTATTACTCAATAATGGATAATTATTTAAAATCTATTTACTATGATGCTAGTAAGCCAGGTAGTTACTCAGGGGTAATCAAGCTCTGGCAAAGTATAAAAGCCTCAGGTAACCCTCATAAGCTCAAGTTTAAGGAAGTAAACAAATGGCTATCAGAGCAGTACACCTATCTGGTACACAAGCAACCTACATTAAGATTTAAGAGAGAATCAATTATTGTAGGAGGAATGAATGAGATTATGGATACCGACTTAATGGATGTCCAGAAATTTAGTAAGCATAACAACAGAGTTAAATACCTGGCGGTATTCATTGACTTATTTTCAAGGTATCTAAGAATTGAGCCTATGAAAAGTAAAACAGGAGAAGAGATGGTTCATGTTATGAAAAAAATTTTCAAGGAGGGTCTCACAGTAAAAGAGTTAAGGAGCGATCAGGGTAAAGAATATACAGCTAAGCTTGTACAGAATTATCTGAAATCTAAAAAAATAAACCATGTACTAGCTTATAATGTTTACCATGCAAACTATGCTGAGAGGGTAATCAGGACCATCAAAAGCCGAATATACAAACTCTTTACAAAACACCAAGATCATAGATATATCGACCACCTTCAAGAAATTGTCTCTAGTTATAATAATACCAAACACTCCTCTATAGGGATGACACCTAGTCAGGTTACAGAGGAGAATCAGCAAGAGCTTTATGAAAAGTTATATTTACCCATAGAGTTAAAAAGAGAAAGAACACAGGTTACATATAAATTTAACATAGGGGATAAAGTAAGATTATCTTTAGCGAGGATAAAGTTCGAAAAGGGGTTTGACAGAAAATGGACAGAGGAAATTTTCATTATCGATAAAAGGATTGCGTCACACCCACCACGCTATGGCGTAATAGATTTAAACAAGGAGAAGGTCAATGGTAGCTTCTATGAGCAGGAGATGCAAAGAGCCCTAGTAACTGATAACGACCTATATAAGGTCGAGAAAGTTCTCAGACATCGCACTAGACAAGGAAAGAGAGAGGCGTTAGTTCGTTGGTTAGGCTACAGTAAGAAGTTTGATTCCTGGATTAAAGCTTCAGAAATTAGAAAATATGGATGACTTTTACATTATACTAAACAACAGTCATAGCTCAGAGCTTTTCGAAAACACACCTGTTAATTTCAAAGTCAGATTAAACAGACCCTTAAGGTTAGGAAGCGGCTGGAAAGTTGCCCTCTGTCAACACAAGACTACAGTTCCACATCCTGTATACATATGCAGCAACATTTGTAACTCTACAATTGTGGGACAAAATCAGTTAAATATACTGAGGTACATAGGTAATAAAGAAATGAACTATACACCCTACTATCTACCAATCACACAGCACTTTATAGATACTATCCACATTTACATGTTAAATGTCTCTACTGAGCAAAAACTTTGGGCGGCCGAAGGGATGACGCACATCACCCTACACTTTGTATATAAGCCTTTGCAACATCCGGTGTAGTCATTTCTATCAAACACATCAGGATGGAAACATATTTCTCTACACAGCCTAGCAGACCTACACCCTTTGTAACCGACGGGCTGAGACGATATTCAGGATCAGATAACCCTCAATACATTATAGAAAGCCCTAAAGTCCATAAAACCTTACCCAGGGTCAAGGTTGAACTGACATCAGATATCAAAAAAACTTTTGATCAGACCAAGGAGGAGCTGTCAACAGTTAAGCGTAAGAAGAAAGCTCAAACAAAGCCTCAGGCTAAGAGAAGAAAGACAAACTCGAATAAAGCTAAGGTCAAACCCCGAAAACCATCATACAGTAAAAAGAGATCAACCAGTCAACAACCTAAGAAAAAATAATGGATGTTAAAACAGCTAGCCTACCTCAGCTCGACCTTTTCTCACCACCGGCCCTTCAACAAAATGTCGATAGACAATATTATATGGATTACAGACCAGTCAACCAACTGACAGACGAGGGGCCTATACTATTTGACATCAATGAGCAAAAGCATTTTCTGGACCTCTACAATAGCCAGCTATATGTAAAAATGAAAATTGTTAAACAAGACAATACGGGTATCGCGGTAAATAAGAAGGTAGTACCTGTAAACAACAGTTTACACTCACTATTTGAGAAAATCACAGTTTCACTGGAGGGGAAAGAAATTAGTTCATCTAATAACTACCCCTATAAAGCCATGTTCAGCACTTTATTGGCTTACGGTAAGGATGCTAAAAATTCTCAACTGAGAGCACAAGGCTATGTAAAGGATGATTCTGACCAGATTGACCTGATTGAGCTGAATAAGGGGGCACAGATAAAGAAGGATCTCTTTCAAAAATCCAATATTGTAGAATTTCAAGGACCTCTTTATGAGGATATTTTTATGCAAAAAAGGTATCTACTTAACAATACAAGATTAACTATAAAGCTAGACAGAACCTCTAATGAATTCGCACTCATTAACCATGAGCCTACAGGTTCATATAAAATTCATCTGGAAGAAGTAATGTTTAAAGCTCACATGATTCAGCTTGACCCCCGTACACAGTTTGCTATTGGAAAGTCATTAGAAACTAGGCCGGCCCTCTACTGCTACACTCAAAGAGATATTAGGGTAGAAAATATAAACACAGGCTTTACTTCAGGAACCCTTGATAATCTTTTCCCCAATAGACTACCCTCTAGAATCCTTGTCACTTTAATACCTGCTAAGGCTTACAATGGAGATTTAAAACTCAATCCCTTCAATTTCAAACCGTATGATCTACAAAGAATATCCCTCTCAGTAAATAACGATACTATCAACACTTTTACACCTACTTTTGATCATGCACAAGGGAATGGAGTCTCTACCAGCTATCTCAGTCTCTATGAGACGTTTAGAGAGTTAGGAAACGATTTCGGTAATGATATTACATTGTATGACTTTGCCCACAGTTACTGTATGTATGCTTTTAATATAAAACCATCTTACGGGGCATCTTATGCACCTGACCATGGACATGTAAGGCTGTCCCTGAATTTCAAGAAAGCTCTGAAAGAACCCGTAGTATTAATGATTCATGCTGAAACACCAACCATTATGGAGATAACCAACACCCGGAACGTCACAGTTAAATAGCTGATATCTAATTACTCCGAAATCATTCATCATGCAGAGGCCGGACACTGTAGATCAATCTTTTGTAATAGACAATAATACACCCGACTCTTGGAAGAATATGCCTGAAGACAAGGTTCTTACACTTTTAAACACGCCATGTAATATAATAATATCATCACCAAGTCAAGGGGGTAAATCGACATTTGTTTATCGCTTACTGAAACACGACATGTTTCGGGAAACACCTGAAAAAATTCTATACTGTTACAACAGCACATGGCAATCGATGTTTAGTACGCTAGAATCAGAAATGGACAATATAACATTTCACTATGGTATGCCAGGCAAAGATGACTTGGAAGCCTTTCAGACTATAAGCAAGGGGCACTCAGTCATTGTATTTGATGATCTAATGATTGATGCTATGAATACAGATGCGATTTTAAAACTATTCACAATAGGGACACATCATAATAACTGCTCAGTTATTCTACTGACCCATAATCTGTTTTTAAAGTCAAAACATTCAAGGACTTTAAACCTAAACACACACGTGTTTGTCATAATGGCTAACAACAGAGACAAGAGTCAGATCACAACTCTAGGCCGACAACTAGGCTATCGGCAGATGCTTCAGGCTTACCTAACAGCTACCGTCGAACCTTATTCATACATGGTTATCGACTTACACACTAAAACTGATAAGAATTTAAGATTAAGATCGGCCATTTTCCCCGATGAAGGCCCTACAGCCGTTTATAAGGTAGAGTAACACTGAAAAATACTCATTTACAACTATGGCAGCACTAAAAAAGAACATGGCATTTATCAGACTATTATCTACAGCCGAGAGTAAGCAGAAAGATGCCTTACTGAACACAATGAGTAAGAGCCAGCTAGAATTACTTAGGCAACTGTCAAGGAATATTATTGAAGGGGAATTAATTATCAGTAAACAACTCAATAAAGAACTAGGTAGATATAAAAACAAGCTCATTAAGCTGGCAGATAGCAAAGAGAAAGGTCGAAGATTACTCTGCCTAAAGCTCAGATCTGCCTGGCCTAGGATTATTAAGGCAGTTTTACCACAGCTTGAACTCTTGGAATAATGAAGTATTTTATAATACCTGAATCATCATATCACAGACTTAAGAATAAACCGAAAAAGGTTAGTCAACCTGAGCATACTGAACAGGCTGAACAATCTGATGTTATATTCGAGCAACATAAGGAGCCTGACGATTCGTTCATCATTGATGCATTCCCAAAAACTTCAAAAGAAAGAGCCGAGAGGCTTATTACTTACATCAAAAGGCATGATCCTGAAATAACATGGTCGCAAAATGGACTAGTCACAATTGATGGTAAACAGCATGAGGGTTCAAACATTATAGATCTACTTAGAACAGCTATACATGGTACAATAAGAAAACCTGAGAGTTGGGAGGATTTCTTAGAAGCATTGAAGCGCATCAATACCCCATTGTCCCTCATGACTCTAACGCCGCCAGGGGTACCAATTAAACGACACAGATGGTTAACGCATTAAGATATTCATAACTGGAAATAATTGAATATATCATAAAAATATAACACAGATGTTATGTAACATATCTATAAATATCTACACCCTAATGCTAGTTCAAAGAAAGTCATAAAATTATAACCGGTAGTTATGTAACATATCTATAAATATCTACCAATCAGCATTCTCTTTCACCTATCAAGTATGTATATAAGAGGGGTAGAGCCATATCTGGCTATACAGAACTGAGCATCATGGCTGCTACAACTACAACCCTCTTCAAACATAATTTCGGTAAGACCAGTCAAGTTTCTTTGACTGAGCACAAGGGGGAAAGAAGACTAAACCTCAGAGTATTGGATGGTACATTTCCTGCCCAAAAATATGTAGGTCTATCAGTTGGAGATGTCAGGAAGCTACTACAGCTAATGCCACAAATTTTACAGACCTTGGTAGCAGAGGAGGAGAGATTTTTTGACCTCTCCGAGCACATAAGACTATCAGTTAGCAGAGGATGCATCGATATTCGTCTGAGATGGACACCCCCTCATCAAGAGGAAAAAGTTTTCACCAAGAGAGGTCTCTACATGAAACAGTATGAATTCTCGCAGCTTACGGAACTACTCAGCGACTATGCCCATTTTTTCAATTAATGTATCAAGGGTCTAAAAATAAACATTTCAACCTGAAAAACGTGCTTTTGTCATGTCTTAAAAACACCGGGGGACACATACTTTAATGTGTGTCTCGTTTATTCTAGAAAAACATAGTATACCATATTGAGCTAAAAAGGTCAGGACAAAATAAAGACATTTTAACATAGACGGTAACATAATAATAACAAAACACAACCGTCATATTCAAATTACCTCAAATGCACGGTGCCCGTCTCAGCCATAGATTGATGATTCTGAAGAAGCTGTAAAGATATTATAAAAACAGTCTTTTCCTACAGGCACATGTAGGATTGAAACATGGTATAAAAGATGCCTACAGACCCATTTTAA
>OW028582.1:20664703-20689703 GCA_932294295.1 Alitta virens
GACTGTTCCACTTTATAGCACCAATATAACAAATGCTTTGTCAAGCAAAGATCTCTCAATAGACTGTACATGATATGCATATCATATTGCATTTTGGTCCACCCCGATGGTTCATAACCTCCTCCCCTTTTCCCTCTACATATTTTGCTATTCCCCCCTATATGCCATTTTTGTTTTTAATTTGTGCCCAAAATGAAATGCTTATAAATGTTGTGTTTACCTCACCATGGAGTAAAATAAATTGGAAAAAAGTGGTCTTAATGGTAAGTTAGTCTTGAGATTTAACCCACTGTATGCATGGTTTCAGTCCCTGGGTTTTAGTTTAGTGTTTGACACTCAAAATAGTCATTAGGCCACTATTTTCAAATATAAGAGAATTCATCTTAAATTTTTTTTTTCTTAATCAAGAGTTAAGAAATTTGGTAATGTTAAAGTTTTGATTTGTACATATTTTATTCAAATGTATACCATAGGTTATTATACTATATGTGTGGCATTTTTTCAATGATAGATTGATCTGTATTAAAACTATTGAGATATTTAACAAATGCAACCTAGGCCAGGGTATGTCCATTTAAAGTCATAAGTCGTGCCAGTCAGATGAGCAATTGATGTTGTGGAGAAAATGTAGAATTTCCAACTGGAATTGCTCAAATTTCCCAAATTCCTGCCCATCTTGTGTAATGTACCCCTTGACCTTCAGTGTGCAAGTTTCCTATCAGTCAGCATTTCTGTAGATAGTAAGCAGATATCAGACATACCTTGATCAATTTCAACTGTCTCCCTTGAGTGGAATTTCCTATGACCTCTGTGGTGCCAATCTCAGGCAGCAGTTCCGATAGGGCATCTATCCAGTCATTGGTCTAAAGATAAAAGATATACATGCTTTATCTCAAAATAGATAATATGCCAGATTCAGTGGTGCACATGAAAACAAGTTTTTGCACATTAAATGAGCAAAGTTTTGGCGTTAAAATGTTTTCTAGTTCTTGTCTATCTAAAATAATGGGCGGCTACTATGATACGAAAATTTTTAATGGCACAGCCAAAAGAGGCAAAGAAACAATACTGTGAAACAGGGTGATCAAGAACACCTATTTACTCTTAAATATTGATGGTTTATCACATCACCTAAGTACAGCATTCAAAAGTCTGCATGCAAGCATAACGACCAGATTACTTGCATGAAGAAACAACATTGGGGACCCTTGAGGTAATTTTGGCCATGGTAAAGATGTCCGGTACTATTTATAAAAGAGCTAACATAATAGTATTCTTTGGTTCTATCAAGAAATACTTAAAGAGTTTAAACTGGATGTACATCAATTTGATCTGTGAGACATTCTCTACAGAATACAAGCATTACAAGTTACTGGCATGTGTTTAATCTGGTTTCCTGAACTACAGTTCACAGCAACTGCAGTGTCATAGTTGTGCCTAGAGCAGCACATACTGCTTTAATGGTCATGATTTTCTATCTTTATGATGCCAATAGGTTGTTGATCTTATTTATGCAAAAATAAATTACTAAATAACACCAATTTAGAATGAGACTCCACAAAATCTTGTTTTTCTTTCATGAAAAAGTTACCCGAGGCAGCCAAAGTTACCCAGAGGCAACCAAAGTTAAACCGAGGCAGCCAAAGTTACACTGAGGCGGCCAAAGATACTCTTGTGTATTAAAAACCTATTTCTACCAAAGAGAGAAAGCAATACAAAACAAATAGGTACATGGCCAAATGTGCTATGTGCGTTTTCCATGCGTTTGGATAAACGCATGAAAAACGCATGGTTTTTGCCTGATTGTAATGAGGCAAAAACCATGCATTTTCCATGCGTTTATCCTACTCATGGAAAACGCACGTAACACATTTGGCCATGTATACAAACAAATAAACATGTTAATCTTACAAAAATAACAGCATACAAATATCACCATTAAAACCGCCTCAGTAAACAAAACTTTCTGGCTTTAATGGCCTATATATAGGTAAAATAATAGCAAATTAATATGGTGTCTGAGGCCCTAATTGCGAAGTCAGATTGGCAAAGTGTGCACATCTTTATTTTCATTTTACCAAATAAAACCTAAACACAAAAGCCCAAAATTTCATTAATTTTGACATAGATAGATAGTAAAGAAAATACATAAACTACACTGCAAAGTCATGCATGGAACATTGAAAAAAAAAATTCAGGTTTTCTATATCTCTTTGTTTTTAAAGAATGAATCTTTTTGATCCCATTTGATTTTGACCATTCACAAAAACAAGCACCATAAGCATATATCATCATGATCACACTAGCCCAGAATATTAATTGCTATTTACGTCATGCGGACTTGCTGACGTCACTGTTCTAGAGTAGCCGGAACTTAAATTAAGCAAATGCCCATTCAGGAAAATTTAGTAATTGGTAACTGATACCTGACTCCATAAATTTGAGTCTAGTTACAAAGTTGCACTGTTAGCAGCTAGTAAGTGATCTCAACTGAGATGGAAAAACAAGCCAAAAGACTGAGATATAGTCAGGCTCGCGTATAACAAATTATTATGGAACTGTCAAAAAGTCCCCATTATAACTAAGGATGTCTGGTGTACAATGATATAGTTAAGAGCAATAGATAGATAGATAGATAGATAGATAGATAGATAGATAGATAGATAGATAGATAGATAGACAGATGGACAGATAGATAGACAGACATACAGACAGATAGACAGATAGATACATATATACATACATACATACATAAATACCTGATAGCATTCCAAATCGGCCCAGCATCGTTTCCATATTGGCCACTGCCGTTACAACATCGTATTAACATCGCCGACATTGCCAATGTTGAAACGATTTGGAGTGCTATCTGGGATAGATAGATAGACAAACAAACTTACAATCTGATGGCTCGGGAAGGTGGTTATGGTGTTGAAGAGGACCCTTAATGTCTCATCCACGATGTATCTGGAGGGACCTCCTGTTGACCTTCTAAATCGAATCATGGACTTGTCAATGAACCGGCTTGGACCGTGCACACTGGCTGCCTCTTGGTCTATCAACCTAGTGGAAAAATCACACCATCACAAGAATATTATTATACTTAATGACTTATTAGCTTGAAGGTTATTCACGTCTGTAATACATGACAGAGCCTGCATGTGGTGGCCCCTGGGGTTTGAGGCTTTCAGTCACCGAGGTAATTAATGTCACAGACTAAGTATAAACAAAACATGAATTATACATATTTACATATTAAGTTAGGACATTTGCAAAAGGTCGATTCCACTATTTAGCAGCTTGAAAGTCACTGGTCTCCTCGTGGCAAGGTTTGGTAACACTTTGGGTGAAGACTTTGAACCCCAGAATTGCCAGTAGTCAACACATGGCACTGCGCAATGCACATTCTACAGTTTTGCCTGTCTTATATTGAACCCATACCAGGGTACAGATATTAATATCTTCACCAGTTGAATTTTGTTAAACACAATCTATCTACCTATAGACCACTATTAGATATAGCAAAATAACAGCTTACCTCTGCACATCAGGTAAGATGACTTCATAAGGGATGTTGTGGTAATCCAATCGTCTCTTGAATTTTTCCAGGGAAGCCGGTGGCACCCTAACCGGAATTGTACTTTCGCGTGCTGATTCCGTCCAAGGATCCAACTAAACAGATTCAATCATCAATCCCTTAAAGGTTGCTCCATGATCCAACTCAGGTATAATCATTCCAAAAATACACAATTATTTAAAAAAAAGTTCTTTATTATTTCACTTTTTTTTCTTTGTTAGATAGTATTCAAAAGCAATTCTACTGGACATAAGAAATATTCCAAGCTAAATATAGTGGTTAACCTATAGGGTTTATAACACAGAGTAGTTGGCGATGTGTGTGATTTTTAAAAAGAAATTAAAGATGCCAGAGGGCCTTACTTACATTCAATGAATCGTCCTCCAGTAGTTTGTTTAATATTATTGCTGTTCTCATCGAATTGGGTGTTACTCCAAGAACTTGGTGACTGAAAGTATAACATTTAAAAGTATAAGAATAATTAGGTAGAAAGTTTTTAATTATACAGTGCAACGTTGTGAATGTTGTCTATTTTAGCCACCTGTAGTACATGGCCAATTGTGCCACATGCGTTTTCCATGCATTTGGATAAATGCATGGAAAACGCATGGTTTTTGCCTCATTATAATTAGGTAAAAACCATGCATTTTCCATGCGTTTATCCTTCTCATGGAAAAAGCATGTGGCACATTTGGCCATGTAGATGCAACCTATAGCCACAGCAAAGCAAATCTTGACCCACACTTATCTTATTATATGTGTGATGTGACAAGTGTATATTTTTGTATAGGTGAAAATTAACTTTCTTGACTCTTAACTCTTTCTTTTGAAGGCTTAGACTTACTACACAGGTTCATGGAAACCCTAGATCCCCTCTGTTATAACAAAGGGCAGTGCGGGTACATTCAGAAATATAGTTATATATTACATGTGTTTTTAATAAACATTTCTTTTCATTAGCATGAGACCATTATTGATTTTGTTTAATCTAAAGATAGTACTGGAATACATGGGATAGATTTGGATAGCTGGATTACTTCATCAAAGAACTACATTATAGGAAACATCTCTGGTTTATCCCAGATCTAGCAAAGTGTAGTTTCAATCTGACGAGCCACTATTAAAATGCTGTCTTGTTTTTCTTGCAATGCACTGTATAGAAAATCATCATTAGTTTAAATTTCAATGACGATGTGGTGGTATTACAGCAGATTTTATTGACTTGGAAACTAAATTCCATATGACGTCATGTGAATCCAGGACTCCCATTGGCTGAAGGACTGACATAACCCAGGGGAGTTCTTGATTTACATGACGTCCATGGAGTTTATATTATTTCTGTGGTACTATCATAAATGGTGAGGTGGTCTTAAGAGTGGAGTGGTCTCAATGCGTTTTTTTCTCACTATACCAATTGATTATGTTCATTGCTTAGGTATAATATTGATTTAAATCTTTCACCATCAAACGTTTTTCCCTACCATCAGTCAACACCACAATTATTAGCCCATTCAAGCTGTTCAACAGCTGTGAAATAGCTACCATTAAATTGGTTATAGGGAAACCCAGAATTCCTGGATGGCTATTTATAGCCAATCAAAGGATAAAAATAGATTCTTGGGCATGGCGCCCGTAAATCAATGCATACCAACACGATCAAGAATTACTCAATTTAATTCATACCGAAGATGCAATGATTTAAATCAATCAAACTCTATTCATTTAAAGATGATAATATCATATTAAAATAAGACGGAATTATTTGTATAGTTAATATTAGTTATAGCAAAAAGACTTTTTAAATTAAGTGAATTAATTGTTGTTTAACTTACATTATTAAAAAAAAAAGAGGATTATATTTTTAAGTTTATTCCTACAATAACAAATTGTTTAAAAAAGTAGAAAAGAATTGAACACAAACTTCGGTTTTTTCAGTTTAAACCAGATCACTGGCTTCAAATTTATCGAATATGTGGTTTATATTTCCACTATATAATCATTTGGAGGTTTCGAAGTTTATTGAACAAAATTTGATTACGAAATATTGTATTCTTTATACGTTTATTATGAACGCTTTTTGGACAAAATATAACCTGTCAATTGGTTGAAATGTCATTTGATTAGCACAGCTGCTAATCAAACTACCTAATTAAACTTTTAGAAACCAAACTAAGACCTTTCACCAATTGATATTCGAAAACTGACGATGTTCCAAGTACGACCTGTTATTGTGCCCTTAACAAACTTAAAACACAGGGGAAAAAGTCCTTTTTTACTGGCCATCCAACTCTCTTCAGTATAATAACTTTAGGCCCAGAGAGGTCCCAATATATTTGGCATAAGAATGCAAGGTCAGAGGCGAGTCGGGCGACATTTGAAACTTTGAGCAAATCTTGAAATGGGCTTCGCTTTGGTTCCACACTGAAAGAGCCTGTCGTCACCAATAAAAGCCTGCAGCAGAAGTCCCCAGCTGCCAGGATATATTGGAGAATTTTCTGTAATAACTATGCAGGTTATGCGAAATTGTCCTATGCCGGTCGTTTTTATTCATTTTCAACCATGCATTGGTTGTTTCACTTTAGACGTAAAGAAGATATTTTCAATAAATCGTGTTGTGAATATATATACAGTACATTATAAAATATTTTGGTCATATATTGGCTGTCACAAACTTGAAATAGGTAACATTTTCATAGTGTAGAGTATAGCAACAATAAGGATAGATCGACAGATAGATAGATAGGTAGATAGGTAGATAGGTAGATAGATAGGTAGGTAGATAGATAGTTAGGTAGATAGATAGATAGATAGACAGGTAGATAGGTAGATAGATAGGTAGATAGATAGATAGGATAGATAGGATAGATAGATAGATAGATAGATAGATAGGTAGATAAGTAGATGAATAGATAGATAGATAGATAGATAGCTTCATGGAGTTTACTTGTCAATCATTAGTATCTCTGCCATTAAAATCTTCAGCGTCAGAGAAGTGGGCGGGGCTACGGCACCCACGCAAAGTAAGCAATCCTGTGATTGGTGGATTTCCACCGGAAGTCTGTGTCAAGTGATGAGTTAGGCCAATCCGCAGGTATGCCACAAATGCTGGAATGTTGAGAAGCCATCAAAAATAGAAACAAACATATAAATACAGCCACTGGGAGGAATAAAACTCTAAACTTCAACATTTTTGCCATATCCAGTCAAAAACAGCAAATTCTGTTCAAAAGCAATCTTAAATTCGTTGATTAAAATTGACAATCATACTGTTTCTATTAAAATTTCTTAAATTTTAAATAACTACAAACATCAAGTTTTCTTTTCAATATTTCCAGTTAAATTCAGGTCAGCTTCTAATTACACATTCTGCAATTTCAATGACTATTTTATGGCAATTTCAATGTCAATTTTATGGCAAAATTTGTTGGTTTCCAAGATGAGTTACAAACATTAGAATGCAGTGTGATAAACCATTGGTGATAAACCAGCATATAATCCAATATACTACATTATAAGAAACACGAAGATTACACTAGTTATCTTGTCTACTCCTTTAAGAATAGTTCCGATTTCAGTATTCTGGTTTATTACGTAATTATAAACAGTTTTTGTTTACCCTCTTTCAAAAAAAAAAAATTGGATTTATGATAATTACGTCATTGCAATTACAGTAGACGTCATGGAAATTTCCACTGAAAAAAGCAGACGATCGTAAAATGATCAGAATTCTGGTTTATTACGTAATTAGAAACAGTTTTCGTTTACCCTCTTTCAAAATAAGAAATATTGGATTTATGATAATTACGTCATTGCAATTACAGTAGACGTCATGGAAATTTCCACTAAAAAATGCAGACGATCGTAAAATGGGGAATGTCATGATTTGAATATATTACATTCCCAAATGAAAAATCCAAACAATAAACTGAATACACATTTTAACTACATCTGCTAACTATCCCTTGTTGAACCTGTTTACTATCCTTTGCTAAATTCCACACTAAAACCTAAACAAAACAAATGCACGTGGTAAACATCAGAGAAATTGCTAAGTCAAAAGTTGCCAGGGGAGTATGTAAATAGATTAAAATGGCCTAAAGCTGTCTGGATTTATTTATTCTAAAAATCTACACACCATGACTTGCTTTATTTGATCTGATGAATAAATATACTCAGCTGAGGATTATATTGTCGTGGAATAATTATCCACACTTGTTTCTGAGAAATCAGTCTCAAATGAGGATGTTCCTTTAGAACAATAAAATTCCATGGTAAATAACCTGTCACATGTGGCCATAAAACAGCTACACCGCCCTACAAAAATATTTAAAGAAGTTTGACTATACTGTAGTACTAATACTCAAGTGCGCCTATATACTTTTTTTTTTGCTCACTAATCCGATAAATTGGCTGACCTGTATTAAGTATTGACAGCTGGATTCAAGAAAATATATAGCAATCAATCAGTGAATCAACCAAATCAACCACTCAATCCATCAATTAATCAGTGCAATGCAGTCGATGCAACTCAATAAATCAGTCAATAAATCAGTCAATCAATCAGTCAATCAATCAATCATTCAACCAGTGCAATGAATAAATGCAATGAATGAATGTATTAAGCAGTCTACTCGTAAAGAATGTAAAGTGTATCATATCTCTTGTGCCTTTTTTACGATTATTGGAATCAACTTAAACGAATATAGACACGATGTGGTTTATGAGTGACTAAAAATGGCTCTTCAGTCGCCCTATGGTGTGTAAATCTGCCCAATCAAGTGCTCGAAAATTCTGCAAGCATTAAATGAGCGTTTGTCCCTTTTTTTATGCTTAACTGGACAATTTTCCAACTTGGTTATTGCACATTAACACGGGATGAAATTCCAGGAGTCAATTTTCAATTTTTACGATCCGCCCACGCTGCCAATGATCAACATACAGGCTGGGATCAACAGCCCAGGATCAGCTAAACCTGCAAGTTGGATCAAGCGCTCTTGTTGACACATGTGCTATTACATAGCAATGAAATTAAACGGCAGCATTCAGCCACATGTTTATGATCGACCTAACCCCGAATTTAAACAGCAAACAAACCTAGATTGTGATGTAAGAGATAATTATTTAATCATTGTTAATAGTGCCCAGTACTCATGTGGACATGTCCAATATTTATAGTAAAAATTAACTCGAAAGAGGGTTCTATATCGGGAAAATGCCATGAATTATTGGTAATAAAAGTGACAGACAATTTGGAATTTCGATTAAATAAAGGGACGAAAACAAAGAAAGAAAAAAATAAGCTAACAAGAAAGAAAGACAGAATTCATATATATTTCTGGGTATTATATATAAAATTCACAGATTTCCATGAAAAAAAAATATCTATCTCGATGTCTTAAAGCTATTGATCTGAAGCTTGGCTAACTTGTATGGCCAGCTACAAGAGGTGGACATAATGATGAGATGATAAGGCTTGGAGTCCACACCATGTTACACATTTACCCCCGTATAGACCACAAGTACAATAAGGCAGCTGAAAATCGAACCGAGGACCTTCAGCAGGCCTGGCGCGATATAGATAGATTGATAGCTAAATAGAAAGATAGATAGTTTGATAAATCAATAGATAGATGGATAAATAAATAAATAGATAGATAGACAGATAGACAGATAGAGTAGACAGACAGATAGACATATAGATAGATAGATAGATAGATAAATTGATAGATAGTTAGGTAGACAGATAGAGTAGACAGACAGATAGACATATAGATAGATAGATAGATAGATAAATTGATAGATAAATAGATAGATAGATAGGTAGATAGGTAGATCGAATTACTCCCAACAATCTATCATATATGCCTCAAGGAAGGCTGAAACTGATTCTCACGATATTCCTCACTATTTACGACCTGTTCTCAGAAAATAGCCACAGCTTCCTGGTGCACTAAATTCGAAACTCTGTGAAAGTCTTTAAAAAATTCTTGAAAATCGTCCAGGATGCGTTTCCCGAAAGGCAAGACTAAGAAACAGTCGCTGGTACAATGTGTGTGTACATGTTGTTATTTATAGGCAGCCTTTAATGTATTTTAAACAATAGTTTGGATCTATCTGTGGGAATGAGACTTCTAAAAATGACCAAAAACACATTCTATGACAATTAACTCTTCCCAATGATATTTTTGGTGAAGTAAAAAATATGTCAAACGCAGAAGTGTCACTTTCAGTTAGCTATTTGCAGCTTGACATTTCTGTCACTTTTCTTTTGAGGAAACACGAATAAAACAAGTCGACATTAATTTGTCTTACTATAAAATATATAGCAAAGACTATATCTTATACGGGTGTCCTCACTTCTGTTTGTTACTGTTTGTTTCTGAATGGGGTGGAGCAGCTAGCCAAGATGGTGGAATAAAGCATCCAATTAGCAATTGCTGAAAGGTAGGATGGGTACAGTGCGTTTGAGGGCAGAATTCACACCCCAGGAATGTCAATGGTATTCTCATGAAGGGGTAGGGAAGGGGGCAGGGGTTGTTTCAAAACAAGTTGGCATTCTTCAGGGGGTTCAAAGATTCAGAACATCAACAAGTTTAGATACTTGAGTTCTCATGTTTTCATAATTATTGATCAAAATAGGCCCACGGTAAAACCAACAGCATTTGGACACTGGAATTTTTTTCAGGATATAAAATTGTCATAACCCGTAAACCACGATGGTGAATGTAAACTTATTTAAATCGTAGCCATGGACAGCCACTGATATTTGCACACATTGCATCGGAATAATTTCATAGAATCTGATGCCACCTCAAGCTAAATGTTCTAAGTATGAAAGTTTAAAATTGTAGCAAATTTTGAAATCTAAAGCAGAAGTTAGGAGAACTTTATCTTATTAGGTGTTAGACGATCTGACTTGTAATCTTTAAATTTTCTGCATTTATTTGTGTGGAAATGTGTGGAAAACTCGTTATTGATGAGATATATGTTTATCACACATCCTTTTGTTTATCACACCTCAGCAAATTATTAGGCAATGATGCTCCTTACAGCCATTTCACTAACCATCCTTAAGCACAGCTTTTCATTGATAAATTGCACTTATATCAAGGTTGATATGTGATTAAAGTGACTTCTGTAATTTTTGGAGAACACTTTAAGTCAGGGAGGTCATTTTGCTTGCATTTGATAGGATGATCGACATTAAGCAGCCCACTGGAGTGAAACCAGACATTACTAAGTTGTTACTACGCCCGATAGAGTATGGGCATGACGTTTTACCTGTTTACAGCCAATGCAATTAAGTGAAAACTAAAATAACCTGCGTGTGTGTAGTAAAATGGCAGCAATTAATAAATGTTCAAGAATATAGTTTAGAATAATGATGGTTTGGTTGTTAAACCTAAAAGCCATTGTTTTATCCGATGATTATATGTCAATAAGCGATTTAAAATATGCTTTAAAATCCATTACAATAAATTTATTTATAGATGCATTTATTAACTTGGTGATTTTCAGTGTAAACATCACTGGATCATTACATATAAAAAAATTTGAATATATATTTTTTATTTTATTTTTAAACAAAATTCTGTGTGTGATTGTGTTTACGTTTTGCTAAGACGATAACAGAAACATATATACATAGCCCTTACCAAGATTACTTTTATAAATATTGAGAACTTGAAGTAAATGTCATTGGTAAGCACCTCGGAAATATTTTAAGAAGTGACCTCAAAGAATGTGATGAAATTAAACTGAAACGAAGTGAGTTTATAAAGCAAATAGTATCATTGGTAATTTTTCGACCAGGGCAGAGAATAATTTGTTCAAAGCTGCATGCATTAATAGTACAAGATTTACCCTTCACAGCCTGCTCTGGACTGTTGTATGAGCTCATGGACTCTAAATAATATATTTATTATCCTATTGTGTTATAAAGACAACGGCTGACTTCATACGGTTATTTTTTCTCGTCAAGCCCAATGTTTTCCAATTTCATTGTACAATTTTATATTTTGTAAAATGTGAATGTTTTTCACATAAAAGGCAGTTCCAAACAAAAACCAGCGCAGGGATAGATCTATTGGAGATGCCATACTAAGATACGGATTTACATTTATTTATTATACATGTTTGGTGCAGTGTGAATGCATGCATGCTCTTTCTCATAAATAGTATGACTGTTTAGCGAGTCTAAAAGTTTCTTTATTTCACTGCCAGTCCATCTTTCATTGTACAATAAATAAATGTAATTTCTACTTATAGTTATATATGGTAACAATATGAATATAGAATGTTGAGGAGGTGCCTGCCTCCTATTCCGCTATTGCTTTCCTGTCTTGTATTACAAGTGGACTAAAGAATCTAAGATATGTATTTTTAAATGACAAACGGTTTAAATAAAAAACTAGCCAGTGAAATGAGTATTTTTCACAATGGAATAATAGCTAGGAATTAAGTTTTCATGGCCAACAGGGTCATACCATCAGCAACTGAAGCGGTCATGCATCGTGTTGGGATGACAAAGGAACTTTATCTCAGATGAGAAAGGAGTCTTAAAAGACTTGATGGACCTATCGACTCTGTAAGAGGTTCACCCCATCCCTATAATATTACCAATTCCTGGTATTTCATTTTAATCAATTTAATTTTGATATTTCCATTTATAATCATTTCAATCACACCTGGGTGTAGTTTGGTGTTCAATACATCCTATAGATATGCCTTTATGCTCCCTGCAAGATGAGAAGATTAACATACACAGATAATTTTTACTTTTATTTCAAGCGAACAACACTTTGCCGATTCTCTCAGCATAGATTGCTGTTACAGTGATTAAAGGTAAATATTTCTATAGACCACACGATACCTTTGTTCACCAGGCTTTGTTCTCTCTGAAACATTCTCAACACCCTAGGGACCGGTGTTGCAATTACACTCTGCCCAGCACTGGGCAATCGATCTCAGCCTGTAGCTTACCCCGTGGTTTCGGGAAGATCTGTTCAGTCCTTCCATGCCGTGGCAGGGTTTGAACCCATGCCCACTGCCCAGCATGTTTGGATCTTGACGAGTGGTGGGTGAATTAGGGTTTTACGTCCTGTATTTCTGCAGCTGATGGGATAATTAGGACAGGTAGGGACCATGGCAATGAAATGAAGGATGAAACAGTCATCCAACTTAGGCTCAACCGGAAATTTAACCCGGGACCCAGAGGTTGGAAGCTCGGCGCGCTGCCACTGAGCTGGGCCCCAACCAGGATCTTGACCAGTAGACATTAGACATTAACAATCAAGTCCTAGTGATTATTGAAAAATGCATAAAAGCTGGCAATCTGCAAGAATGTGCTACAGCTTTTATTGGACCTATATTCACTATTTCATAATACCCAAAATTAGCAATATTTTCTCAATTTTATCTGGTAAGGCTTCAATCTTTTAATATCTTTTGTTTCTTTTTAATTTTTTCTTGTGATTACGAATCTGCATGAAAATTACCTAAGGAAAAGCTGAAATATAGAAAATGCAACTGAGCATGTTTGGAGTTATTTTTCTCCTGACTATTTCAAAATTTTGAGTAGACTTCATTAATTGCCAGTGAGATCAACTTATTATTTATCAGAAGCAGCTGCTTCAAAAACAAACCCCCGTTCAGAAATGTATTACATGTATCAATTTCAAATCACAAAGACAACCCTGTTAAGAATTGCACATAAATGTATTAGTTTTTTTAGTCTTTGTTTTTTTTAGAAAATTTGAGTCATATAATTGTTTTCTCGTTGTGGATCTAGGCCTACCCATATTTATTTAACAGTTTCAACCATTATATAATAGTGTAGCATTATATCTGAAATTTACCCAGAAGTTTTATCAAGCCGTTCTAAACATACATAACATTTTTCTGCAGCAGTGTGACCTGTATCAAAACTTAATTGATTTATTGTAAAATACAATTGTACTTACCCAGTGTAGTCAATTTTTGCAAAAACATGTGTAGCCAAGCAAACCACTAAAACAGTTCTCCAGTACATTTTGGCAGATCTGATGTCTTTGTTGGTCATCAAAGTGTTTTTTGAAGATCTAGAATTAACTCCAATTTTCTTTTAATAACCTCTTAATGTCTGAAACTTAAATAAAGTCTATCCTTGTGTTATTACAATTCACGATGAATTATTGTAATGCATCCAGATCTCTTGGTCAAAATGATTTTGTGCAGTTCTTGTTGTGTAGTGTCGATGATCCAATGTCATGTGGTGGAAGTGTGCCTCCATGCATGTGGTTAAATGCAAGAGGGAGAGAGGGGGTGGTTGGCTTGAGGCAGGGGGGATTGGAGAATGGGTTATCCCCCCATTCCCGTGATTGGGGGTTGGGTGTAGTGATGGGAGTGTGGGAGTATCATCAATGATCAGAGATGAGTATCAGCTCTAAATGTCCATCAAATGAGACAGATTTAATTTGCGGGATAGTTTGTTCTAATTAATTGCAACCGACAGAGTAGGGTAACACAACCAATTTGTTTTTCTGGGGCCAAGAGACCATTGAATGAACCAGTGTTTTGTGTGTGTTACAGTGGAACTAATTTTGTGCAAGATATATTGGCTTTAATGGTGAGGTGCTTAATTCAATGTGGAGTGGATCTCCCTACCCTACTTGTTTGTTTTTGTAGATATACCTACATGTATTATGTGAGTATTTACAGACAACCCCCAAATTTATAATCTTTAAAGTAAATACCCTTCATCCATTCATTCCATCATCATTCACATATTTAATTAATCAAATAGTTTTGACGCCAAAAGAATAATACCAGGAAGACCAAAATAAATTGGTCTTAATTGCGAGGTGGTGATTAGACTCTATAGCAGTGAAGTATTAAGGGGGGGGGGCCATGCCCGCCCCCCTTTAGCTTGGACCAAACAAAAACCAAGAGAAAATTAAGGCTGAGCATGGCTCGAATGATAGTCCGAGAAACACTATTTAGCAGTTCGAATGAATGAATTTCACCAACATATTGAGGGCACAATGTATGTGTGCGTCATATGTTAGGACATGTTAGGAATATACAGGCACATGCACATAATGGGGCAGCACCTGCCCATAGCAGCCTGTCATTAAAAAGTGCCCTTCTCCTGTAAAATGAAAAAATTAACAAAAGCTCTTGGTGTAGCCTCTGCACAGCCCTGCAGGGATATATGTCTAGTATTGTCTACATGAATCTGCCTTCCTCCCATCTTCCCAAAGCAAGGCCTCTGTAAGAAAATGCCCTCCTTGATATCACATGTTGGTGCTATCCTCCTCCCTGAATAAATATTTTAGGCATAATGCCTGTCGAATGGGGCGATATTCCTTTAAACCGTGTTTTTTATGGTTTATCACATTCTACATGGCCAATTGTGCACGTGCGTTTTCCATGCGTTTGGATAAACGTATGGAAAATGCATGGTTTTGGCCTAATTATAATTAGCTAAAAATCATGCATTTTCCATGCGTTTATCCTTCTCTTCGAAAATAACTGGCTGGGTTATCTATATCATATGAAAATTCATGTGAGAAATCTGACAGTGAAACATCATAAATACTTGTTCTGGGAGCTTATTCCTCGGATTCAACACAAAGCTATGAAATGTGATATGCTCTTTAAACTCAAGTTCTGTTTCAGTAACCATGACAAATTGATGTTCGGTCATAGGTTTCCAATTGAGGTTTGTGTGACTGGACAACCTAAAGATTTTGACCTTCCTGTTTTCGAGACAGGTAGCAATTCAGTGAATTGAATTAAACATGTACTTCCTACTGTCAGACTCTATTATGAAACAAAAAGGATTGTCTTCCTGGTTACCTTGAGGAGTGTCACGGAAAGTTTGTCTTCTGCACTACAGCAGTATACAGTATTTACTCTGTCTACTTCACCTGTCATTCGTTTTTGCCTCCTGAGCCACTTCCAGTTTGAATTAATTCTACTTTTTTTAGTTTGTTCTTGTTTGGAGTCAAATATTATTAATAGCAATTCAAACCTGAAACCATGGTTGATTTCAATTAGCTCCCATATAATCCAGTTCTTTCTGTTTGAACTGGTCTTTCTAAGTTGATATATACCATTGATGAATTGTGCTGCCTGTCTGGCCTTGGCAATAGATACAGTTTTACCTGTCCTGGACAGTTGGGACAGTTGGACAGTTGGGACAGCTAGGACAATCGAGACAGTTGAGACAGTTGAGACAGTCGAGACAGTTGAGACAGTTAAGACAGTGGGGACAGTTAGGACAGTGGGGCAGTGGGGACAGTTAGGACAGTGGGGACAGTTGGGACAGTTGAGACAGTTGGGACAGTGGGACAGTTGGGACAGTGGGACAGTTGGGACAGTTGAGACAGTTGGGACAGTGGGGACAGTTGGGACAGTCGAGACAGTTAGGATAGTGGGGACAGTTGGGACAGTGGGGACAGTTCGGACAGTGGGGACAGTTGGGACAGTCGAGACAGTTAGGACAGTGGGGACAGTTAGGACAGTGGGGACAGTCGAGACAGTTAGGACAGTGGGGACAGTTAGGACAGTGGGGACAGTTGGGACAGTGGGGACAGTTGAGACAGTTGGGACAGAGGGACAGTGGGGACAGTTGAGACAGTTGGGACAGTGGGACAGTGGGGACAGTTGAGACAGTTAGGACAGTGGGGACAGTTAGGACAGTGGGACAGTTGGGACAGTGGGACAGTTGGGACAGTGGGGACAGCTGAGACAGTCGAGGCAGTTGAGACAGTTGCTTATGTGTCAAGTGAGGAAAAACTATCATTTAGTGATTTATATTTAGTGATTTATATATATCTGACTAGTATATAGATCATGGTTGGACACAAGTTAATGTAGAAAATGTCCAGTGAATTTTACAAAAAAAGGTTCTTCTGGATAGCTTCTTTGTGAGGTAAATTTCGAAAAAAGACCCCCCCCCCCCCCATAGCCCGGCTACGCGCTTTGCCGCTGACGTAAGCTACACTAATATCAGGCCTCATCAGCCTCCCCCTTTCCAAATTTCTAGATATACCCCTGCTCTATATATCTATCTCTTTATCTGTATCTACGAATATTAAAGTATAACTCATCTCACTGATAGCAGGTCTCGGCCATGCCAGTTTCGATTCAAAATAGGCCCAACAAAAAATAAGATATGTCCATAATTTTTGCTTTCATTTCCCCAGGTTTGGACTATTAATTAATACATTTAGAAAACAGGCCCAATATTCTATCACCCCGCTTATAGATTTCTATGGCCTGAGATTCTAGACCATTCCCCACCCCACACTGCATCACATGTATATATATAATGAACATTCTCAAGTTGCAATCAATTAGGTAACAAATCATTTGATAAGTATGCAAAGTCTCATGTATAGGCCTATGTCTGTTGTGATGGTTCATTTTAATCCTTTTCATGAACTTCATTCCACATTACACACGTGATTGACCAGCTGCATTCCATAGCAATGTCAGCTCAGTTCATCCTGTCTATCTACCAATCCGTCTGCCAATCTGTCTGTCTATCTGTCTTCAGGGATCCTTCTAGCTTGCCAATCCATGTCACCAGATAGCAATTTGCTGAAGTTACTGCTGCTTTTACAGCCCTTTAATCAGTTCCATCACTTTTCACCCTGCTAAGGGTGAGCATGACATTCTGCTAAAACACTCATGTCATTGGCTGTTTATTCACTTCCTTTGTAACTGCTAACTCTTTCAGGGCCTATACCGTTAAAATTAGAAAATGGCAATAATGTCTGTGTCCGTGTCTCATTGTCTCAATGCCACTGGCTCTGAAGCTTAGTCAGCTTGTATGATCAGCTGCCAGAGGCAGACGTAATGATGAGATGAGAAGGCTTGGAAACTACATCATGTAACACATTTACCCCATGGGTGGGGTCTTTACATGCCTCAGCATAGACACCGAGTACAGGGCACCTCCAATTTAACGTCTCATGCGATCGACAATTGTCCAGTTTTATGCATGTCAGATGGGATTCTAAGAAAAGAATTGAAGGAAATAATATATTTTTAGCAACGTTTTTAGTAATTTTGTTTTCAGAAAGTGAAAGTATTGTGATTTAGATATGTTATAAAATAGGTCTACTCAAGCTGTAAGTAGTATCGAAGATTAAATATTCTTCCTCATTTGCCAAGCCATCTGCAAAGGATTGTGGGATTGTCAGGTTAGTGGATTGTTTCTTGCAATTGTAAGCCTGTTATCAGTGTCACCTCTGAATAATAAATATCAGTCCAAGTCTCTCAGAAGTGGAGGTTAATTCCACATATTATTATGTCCATGATCGAGACCCCAAAAAGGCACAAAGTTCTACACTATTTCAGATAGATTCTGTCATTATAAATGTCTCATACCTACTAGTATTAGTTCGGCCCCAGAAAATGAAAATTAATCATTCTTTTAGATTTTTATTTTGTAAAACACAGATAGGCCTATATGTCATTGTGACAAGGTACTTAAAGGGTATTACAGTGAGGGTGAGTCTGCTCTGGAAACGAAAATGTGCCTGTGCACCTGCGGATGTGGATTTTTTTCTAGCAATAGGCCTACCCGTTTCAAACTTCTTTGTCAACCGGCCTAGCTGGATATATTGTTCTCGTTTTAAATGGTGATGCTCGCACCCAGGATGTCCCAGACAATTAAAGTGACATTCATGGGACAAAAGTGTAACGTGGTAAAGCCTACTCTAAGCCTTATCCTCTCATCATTACATCTGCCTCTGGCAGCTAGCTAATCATATAAATTGCAATAATTTAATGTAATCTAAGTGATAAGTTTGAGATGAGGGATTTAATGTGTTTTTAAATGCCTCCATCAAAACTGAATATTATGGTTTATATGATCTCTTCAACTTTCTACATTACAAATGAAATTTTTAAATTCATATTGAGAGCTTTCAATATTTTCTCTTGCAGATAATGAACTGGCAAGGATCAACCTAGTAACTTTGCTTTTGATACTATCATAGGCCAAAATGTATGCTTGCACACAGGCAGGTGTAGCCAATGAATACAGGATTCCCCATTTTATTCTCTCTTTTTTTTTTTGGCACTAATTTAAAAGCTTTGCAGGGAAGTATTAACTACTATTGTAATGTAGATATTCAAATAAAATAAAATAATAATATAATCATTATCCACAAGTTTTTAATACGGTTTGGGAATCATGTCTGAAGTAATTTTTTCAGTTGACCAAATTTTAGGTATCACAGAAGTAAAAACATTTGTTGTACATCCCTGCTAGTAAAATAATTTAATCATTTCACTGACGAGTGTTGTGTTTCAAATAATTTAATATCCAAAATAAATATATCTAGCATGCTGATACAGTACAAAAATGGTTCAACTCGATGATTGAGTGTGTTGACAGCTGATAACAATTTTCACTGAGATTTTCTGCCATTGTAATATCAATCTCTTACAGATATAAAATGAAGGTAATTATAATGTGCAGGTGTGACTTAGTCTGAGGTAGTAAGTACCATTTACTATTCTTGTTCAACCAACAACATCCTTTCTTCGCTTCGTGCAACCATCTCGTTTCTGCAAGGGAAGATGTAGTTTCTTACAGAGATGGTAATTGCAAGATTCCAAGCAAAGCAGTACACAATATTTGGAGAGGTCCACACTTGTATTTAAGCCGCCATTTCTATATATAATAATCTGCACATGCCTGTACTTCTGCACCTGATGGGCTAATTAGGACAGGTAGGGAGCATGGCAATGAGACGAAGGATGAAACAGCCATACAACATAGGCTCGACCAGGAATTGAACCCATGCTCCAGTGGTTGGAAGCCCAGCACGTTACCACTGATCTAGGCCCCCACCCCTCAATACATCCGGTTGATTCGGCCACAATACAAAGCGTCCAATACAATACACCACCATACGGTAGGTACAGTAAAATTTATCTATTAATTACAAATGTGGCTGTTGAAGAAACAGACAAAGATATACATAAAGACTTTTTAGTCTAAATTACAAACACTCATTTTTACTTGTAACTGGTTACCGTGTCTCTGGAAAGGTTCAAGATCAGTGGATTTGCCAGACTAATCATCTTCGTTTACAGAAAAACTGATTTATTCATAATTTCAAGTTTCTTATTTTTCTTTCTTCATCTTTTTTACTTACCGTTCTCGACGCCTTGCTCTAAGCCACCAGACAATCGCAAATATCATGATATGACCAAAAACGACACTGACCACAATGTGTGCCACATACTTTCTCGAGTATTTCAAATCTTCTTCACAAATTCTCTCTTCATCTTTAACTAAATCTGAAAACAAGATCATGAATCACCAATTCATTTTGAAGAAGTTGATGAAATTCGGATAAAGAAAAGTTGTTAATGCATTGCAAACCTAAATATTTTGATATTTACCAGAAATACAATACACTGCAGCCTTTTCTAAACAGCTTGATGACTGCCATAGCAATTCCTTAGAATTAAATAACCGAGCACAGTTGTGTTTTACAGAATCTGACACACTCCATTTGGAATACACGACTTCAGTTTCATCTGAAGTAGAAGAAAATATTCTAATGAATATTTTTAGCACTTAATGTTTGCTAGGTCCTGCAATTATTATTTCCAGCATAATCCTGTTTTGAGCATAACTTACGTCAGTCGCTGTACAGTATATCTTGTTAGATAGTTATGATTTGAAACAGGCAGCTATACATAAAAAATAGCACACCATAATTTATACGATTTTTTAATAATCTGAAAGAAATATGCAAAATGACAAGTATTATGCCACCCAATGAGCTAAACTGATCTTACCATCCCAAATCCATTTTTGAATTTGCAGTCCTACAAAAATATCTTCTTCATCTCCTTCGTTTTCCCAATATTTAGCCATATAGTCCATAACAGCTTTCCAGTTTTCACCAGAACGTAAGAAAAAGAGATCTCCTCTGTGTTTATGACAATAGTTCCGAGCTTCAAACCATGAGACTCGAGTGTTATTAGCAGGGTCGTAAAACAAACATTTTCGCAGGCCTTCTTCTGTCCGAATGTCACACGGCTCTTCTATTCAAAGGATCAATAATAAAACATGTCACAAATAAGACAATAAATACAAAGAGATTCTTGGAGATCTGTGTGGAGGAAGGGGGAAAAGCTCATGAAACTGAGCCACTATTTCGAAAAAGGGGGAAAAGCTCATGAAACTGAGCCACTATTTCGAAAAAGGGGGAAAAGCTCATGAAACTGAGCCACTAGTCCGAAAAAGGGGGAAAAGCTCATGAAACTGAGCCACTATTTCGAAAAAGGGGGAAAAGCTCATGAAACTGAGCCACTAGTCCGAAAAAGGGGAAAAAGCTCATGAAACTGAGCCACTAGTCCGAAAAAGGGGGAAAAGCTCATGAAACTGAGCCACTATTTCGAAAAAGGGGGAAAAGCTCATGAAACTGAGCCACTAGTCCGAAAAAGGGGGAAAAGCTCATGAAACTGAGCCACTATTCCGAAAAGGGGGAAAAGCTCATTAAACTGAGCCACTATTCCCAAAAGGGGGAAAAGCTCATGAAACTGAGCCACTATTTCGAAAAAGGGGGAAAAGCTCATGAAACTGAGCCACTATTTCGAAAAAGGGAGAAAATGTCTTCAATCTCAGCCATTATTTCGAAAAAGGGGGGAAAAAGCTCAAGAAACTGAGCCACTAGTCCGAAAAGTTTCAGATTTAATCTTGCAAAACCCTGTTGAAATGTCAAAACCGAACAGTACAAAATTGTAAAATAATGAATAGTTTTCATATGTTCTGTCAGAATGATGACATTCCAGATAGTATTCCAAATTCGGCTGATGTCAGCCTGGTGTTTCGCCTTCAGCCGGGCTTACATCAGCCTGATCGGGAATGCTTTGTGGAATATATATAAATATACCATACATTGGAGACATTTAGGACCCACAATTGCACGTGAATATTACAATTTATGACAAATACTCAGTGCTTCCTGTCAGTCAACTCTCAGTGGATTTTCATATATAATAAGTCAATAATATACTGATGAATCTAAACTTAATATATAAAAAAATTTGAAATAGGCCAAAATTGTGTATATAAAGAACTCACTGGGTCGACACAAAAATCGTGTGGCTGTTGTGTCTCTTCCCCAACAGGGCATGGATACGGTTAACAACTGATTTCTTTTGCTGTTCCATCGAACCGCACCGCATCGCAAAGCCTTTTTGTCCATCACATTCTCATCCATATGTCCTGCAAAAAAATGAATATTTAATTCAACTCAATTGCTTTCTATTTTATTGAAGTTGACTCATACAATATGCACGGTGGAATTCCCAATTAGTACTAAGTAGCGGTATATTTCTGCTTTGTTTCAGTGTTACTGGTCTAAAGCTAGTCAGCTTATATAGCCAGCTGCCAGAAGCAGGCATAATGAAGAGATATGAGGCTTGGAATCCACACCATGCTACACATTTACCATATTTTTTACCCATGGGTCGTTTACTTGCCCAGCATATATATCGGCCAGAATTGAACCCAGGAACTTCAGCAGAGCTGGCAAATACCTTGACACCTAGAACACACACTGTTTTAAGTTAACTCTTTTCATAAAATGGAATGATGAACAGAGGAATAATTACTTATCATAACGCCTGAGACAACGAAAGTCCAATGCGGCAACTCGAATCTTCTAGCACCAAGCCAAACCGGTTTATGAGCAGGAAAAGCGTCTTCCAAATCTTCACTCGTTGAATGAGATTTTACAATTAATGGCAACAAACCAAAATGTTTACATTTATACAAAGCAGTCGAATAATCGGTCAGCTCTTCGAAGTCATAAACACATATTCCTAAATCTTCAAATTCTGTAGTTGTCACACTATTCGGTTGATTTCCTATTGTGCAATTCATAGTGCGCTTTTTCACTTCTCGGCATTTCTCTGAAATTAAATAATGTGCAGAATCTGAAAAAATTAGCTCAATACAAAGTTTGCCAAACAATCAATCAATCAATGAGTCAGTCAGCTACTCCATGAATCTTTCAGTCAATCAATCACTCAGTCAGTTACTGATGAATTATGACTATCCGATAGTCAGTCAGTCAGTCAATCAGTCTTGTGTCGAAAAAAAATTAAGATTATCTTAGTGCATTTCTAGAATTTTTAAGATTTACCAAATCAATGAATGTGACAGAAAAAATAAAGATTATTGCAAATTTAAGCCACAGAAAATTCATGCAGAATTCTAGTACAAACCCATTGCATATTCAGCCATGTCAAAATGCTGGTATTGTTCCGATTTTTCTTTTGTGTGAGGTTTTCCAGAGATTACCAAGAAATGTGACATCATAAGCAGGAAAAGTAAGTCTTCTGGTTTCATTCTCAGCGAGGGAAGACAGTTTTTGCATTCATGTTCATGTCAACAAACTGCTGAGGCAACATTTGATTATTTCAACAGGAAGTTTTTGACTGAGACAATAGTCACATAGATGCAAAACATGTACTTTCGGAATTTTAGACGTGCCACTCGCTCTGTATATGATAGAGTTTACCTGGTGTTGTCATAAATCATAAACTTTCTGACTTGCACTGGATGCAGACTGCAAGACATCACAAGCCGCCACTCGCTGACGTAATTTCACACACAAATTGATGACGTCACCATTTTTGGTTGGAAACGCCAGTGGCGCCCCTGTCGTGCAACGTCATAACGGCAAATTTATGGCTTGAACATTGATGCAGTCCAATAGCTGGCTATGGTTAGAGAGGACAAGAATATATATTACCTGGTGACAAAATGGTTAGACAAGGCGCATAATATTTAATTATATATTCCCTTTTTTTTTTTTCTTCTCTTCAACAAAAAGAAAATCAAGGTATATATAGGTATGAATCAAATTTGGTGAAGATCCGTCATAGCCTTAACCCCATATAATAATTAAGACGCAAATGCCAAGTGATCAAACCTTTTACTTCAATATCTTCTGAAATTTATGACAACTGGCTGCCATAACATCACTTTAGACCTACAAAAGATGCATGTTAGAGCATGAAAGCCATGCATAAAACTTTACAAATTACAATTTTTCTTTCATTTGTCCTTGACCTGTATTACTTAAAAATTAAAAAAATATATTAGGCCTAAGTTTCTGCAATTTTTGGATCTTACATTCACTACTGTACGTTTGTAAGATGTCATAAAAATCCATCTGTCCATATAAAGAATGAAACTAGCAAACTAATTTTCCAAAATTTGTCAACCTGACAGCTGCCCCCCATTTGGCCGAATATGCTTCAGCAGCGATTCCTTCTTTTAAAATAAATTTCAAATATCCCAAGTGATTTGTTTTATTATATAAAAAACAAAAACAACAACTTTGAACTGGTATCTGCAACTTAGGCCTGTTACACTGATCGTTTGGAACAAATATTTTAAATTAGGTAGAACTTTGACGGTGACAGCCCCCTCCAGCACATTCTTCTTTCTGACCTTTATAAAGTTGGGTATTAGGGAGAAAGTTACTGTTTGATTTTACAACCATATAATTTATAGGCCTATGGCATGGCCAAAATGATACATTGACACCAGAGAGCAGCACCAATTATGCTAGCCTGAGAGCCACCTGGTGTCCTCTTTCAAGTCTTCCTCAGGAACTAATTTTCAGAGAAATGTCAGCCTCTATGCTCAGTACAACTTAGAAGGCCTCCAACTGAGGAACGAAGGCTGCAAACTGTTTCTATCATAGAAGAAGACTGTCTTCTCCCATGGTAATTGGCCTGAGACGAACAGTACAAAACTCTGGTTGCAAATTACCAAGATTTCTGAACCTCCACAACATCTTGGTAACTGTACCCTGAGGTACACCTTATCTACTCGCCACACACCAACAATTTCCTGCAGGAAGACGACGTAGCATATCGATATGTTATGTGGACTGTTCACAAACTTGTGAAATGGCCACCTTTATAAATTTGATTTATAGAGTAGCGTAGTCTGTTATTTGACCAACACATATACACAACATTATACATATTTACACAACATTAATTAATCTCCAAAAAATAACCGTTCGTTGCATAGCTTAACCAACTCAATAACAAGAGATGATTTGGTGTTTTTCTTAAAAAATAATAATAAATCTGATGACCATAAAGCATTACCAGTCTTATCTTATCTTATCTTATCTTATCTTATCTTATCTTAGCTTAGCTTAGCTTATGTTATCTTAGCTTATGTTATATGATCTTATCTTATCTTATCTTATTTTAATATTCCGTTGTGCTGTGTGATGTTATATAGATCATAGTTTATATACCCTCCTTGCTTTCACAAACTTCTATAACAACTTCTTGGATATATGTACCTTTGTATAGAGGTTGAAAGAAGAGAACATTGCCTACTCACACTTTTCATACAAAAGGCATGCA